>JAHWFP010012631.1:11320-24038 GCA_023313725.1 Lithobius niger
ATGGTTTTATTAAGGAATTCTTTCTATTGAAAGTGTTGCCAATGTCGTATCGCCACTTCCCTGAACATGGCTTCCATATCGCCACTATTTAGTGTGGTGATATGGGATATATCGCGGTGCGTTTTTAGCATTGAGAAAGTTAGGGACTGTACGATAAAATCAGTTAATACTGTTGGAAAAAGTGTAATTGAATTCATTAGCTTTTGCCAGTTGACTAGCTTACGTAAGTTCGGGAGTTCGCATCATTAATAATTGTGTATTTACTCTGTTGAAGGCTTAAGGATGCAATTAAAGTATTGCTTAATCGTACACGCATTATGTGTATATTTCCTTCCTAAGTTAGTCGCGAGCTTGCTTGATTTTACGCCCGAGCTGTTTTTTTTTTTTTTTGCGTTGTCTTAACTTAATGACATGACAATGCAAAGACCGGGTCCTCAACCTATGGCCCGTGAAGCACTTTTGTCCGGCTCGTGCTTTGTTTTCTATTTCCTTGCATTATTCAGTTGTTTATCCTTTTAAAGGCACATTTTCCTTTTCCTAAGCTAAGTGAAGGTTACTTTTGCGAAACTAGCTGAATCATGACTTCGTTGAGGAAAGACTGATGAGCCTCTCCATCCCCTGTTTCGCAGTGGAGTTTCCTCTTTTAACTCCCAACATCGGCACCATAAATTAATACCGTAAGTAAACGAGGATTAATAGCTACAGCAAGCCGTGATTGGCTATTATATTCCTCCGTCAGCTGCTTCGACCAATCAAAACGGGAGAGCTCACGCCTGTCAAAGGAACGAGAACGCCATCTCATAACACAATTGGAAACCACGAGGGAGTAGTGCAAGGCCAACTGAGATCGAATAGCTACACTCAGCAGTGAAGAGAGAAGTGGAAAATGACGAAAGTACTACGAGGAAGAGGTAGAAAAACGGCTGACAACGGAAAATCATTTACAACCCATCCGGTTTTCCCACACGTAGTGAAGGATGTTACCCACCGCCGCTGCCAACCGAGAAGGGGACGAAGTGGTAAAGGTGAATTAGGGGGTGAGGAGGGATGGGGGCTCGACACATTATTTACCAATCATATGTCATCGTTAGAGGGGTTACCAGCTAGTAAACTAAAATGCAACATACCTGGCATTTGGTATTTGTGGCGACGTGGCGGGGCATTCTTCACTAGCCTGTGGGGAGGAAGAGGGCTGGGTACCACTAGATCCCCCCATTCACTAGGAATAGACAAGGAAATATCCAGCCAGCCAAATGTAAGCAAATGTGCTACATGGAAAGTATATTTATACCAAAAAATATGCAATTCTGTGCTAGACTAAAAGTAGGGAGCCATACGTAAATTTGAAAGTTGTTTACTTGTTGTTGGGGTTGGTCTTGTTCTTGTGTGACACCGTTTCAGAAAAAAACACTGCATCTACCTAAAAGCTGAAACATGATCTAGGCCAGAAATTTTCTTGGTCATCATCCTCAAGAGACCACTATTTCAATTGGTCGAGCCATTCCGGAGTTAAGCTTGTGACACACTACTTTGTTCCGTCCCGACGACTGACGGCAACGGATGATCCAGCGCACATTGCTTCCGTCGCTAAACGTATCAGTCGGCTTCGGTGAGCTTTTAATTTTATCACGCCCAAATTGGCAATGCAAATGAAAAAGGACTTGTACTGACAGTAAGTAGGTAATTAAATAGAAAGTCGTAGTAAATTAGGTATTAATTCTTTACGCTCGGGCATGAGGACATTTAAGTCCAGAAGGCAACCGAAATAGGTTCGCATCTGTATGTCCTAGGAGAACGGCCATCGACTGAAGGTTGTAACACACTACTACGTTCCGTCCCGTCACGTTGCAGGCCGTCAAATTTCTGTTTGGATAAAACGCATGTAAATTAAAGGCGTCACGTATACTGCTCCGTCCCGTTCCGTGACGGCCCTGTTGGAATGTTGAGGCAGAATCCTTTCTGTCAAAAACTGATCGTATCGGAGAAGTGTACGCACCTGCCGTCACAGTCGACGGCCGTCGTCGCCCGTCACGCGCCTGTGCACTACACCTTTCTCCGACTAAATACAATAGCAGACTTATTTCAGTGGCCTTCTGGACTTAAATGTCATTATGCCAGAGCGTAAAGAATTAATAATACGTAATTTACTACGATGTTTTATTTAATCACCTACTCAAGGTCACTACAAGTCCATTGCCAATTTGGGCGCGATAAAATTTAAAAGCTCAGCGGAGCCGACTGAAAAACGGAAGCAATGGAAGCAATGTGCCCTGGACCATCCGTTGACGTCAGTCGTCGGAAAGGGACGGAACGAAGCAGTGTGCGTCCAGCTGACGGGAGGTGTGTACATCTCTCCGATGCGATCAGTTTTGACTGAAAGGCTTCTGCTTTGACACTCCCATTCGTCAGCCGACGGGTCGTCACGGAACGGGGCGGAGCAGTACACGCAGCTCCTCTAATTTACTTGCTTTTAATCCAAACGGAAATTTGATGGCCTGCAACGTGACGGAACGGAGCGGAGTAGTGTGCTGCAAGCTTTACGGCACCCTGAACGATTAGTTTGTTTGTTTTACATCGCTTTAATCATTGTAGGCTACTTAGGGAACAATGCCAATCAGCAAACGCCAGCTGCAATTCAATTCAATTCAATTTATGGTTTGCTAGCAGTCCTACCTGGCTTCGCCCGGGGTTTTGTTTTGCCCGTGGTTGTTTCCCAGTTTTCGCTCACTGTTGCCTAAACGTACACTCTGATGCGCAGTTTTTCTTCCTGAATTACTCTCCCTTTCCTCCATCCGCTCCCTCCCATCTCTCCTGCCTTTTTTCTCCCATCTTCTCCCTCCCATCTCCATTCCCTTCCTATACAGCTGGCCGTCCATCTACTTCCCTATCTCCTCTTTGCTACACGTAGTTGAATTAATACTGCTCCGCCACTGCCACGCCACTGTGCATCCGTACTGTGTGAAAAATAACTGTGCATGGCGTCGTTTAATGGACAGACGCATTGCTCCCTTCCCCCCACCACCACCTTCCCAATTTTTTTTCTAAAGAGCAGGGCTAACAGACGTACTGTCCCACACACGTGCATTTATCGTCCAGGCCCTCCTCCCCACTCCCAGTTTATTGGTTTGGTTTGAGCGATCTGTACCATGTGAAAAATAAGTTTCTTTCGTGCGTGACGTCATTTAACACTTGCCGCTGAGATGACCGCACAGAGCCAATTGTTATTCGAGGCAACAATGTGTCAAATTCAACTTCTTTTCAAGGCAACAATGTACCAGTTTCAACTTCTTTCCAAAAAAATGACACACTGGCTAGTTTTCATTGTTCCCCTTTCGGGGGTCGTCGTTGCTTTATTTCTGCTTAGAGACTTTGGTTTATAATGTAAGAAGAAGAAGATGTAAGATTGGGGCCTCGGCTGGCAAAGCATAGACTGAACAATAAAGAAACGTTAACAATGCTGCTGAGCCAACAATTATTCACCAGCATTATCCTTATTCGAATTAATTTATTTGGAGCGTAGCTCCTCTATGAAGACACTCTAATGTAATCTTAGACCACTCATCACGCGAAAACCACAAGGACTATTCAAACCACACTTTGCATGCTGTAGCACGGGAGTCCGGACGAGGTTTATCAAAAGAAAAATCTGGAATCGGACATGGGGTTGAGGAACCATCAGGGTGACAAAATGGACCAATAGCAAGAGCCAAAATCAAAACAACAACGAGACACGAAGCCGTTTCTAATTGTTCAAGGCATCTAATTGTTAAAAGATTTATTGTTGATGATAAACAGGCGGCGTTAGGCGGTTATAAACCAAATTTAACATATTTTCACTTTTCGTCGACCGATATGGACTTTTGCATACACCATTTTCACGATTTTTTCATCACCTTTCCAATGGCGCAAACCCCAAGCAGCTGTCTCTTATTGTGTAAAAATTACAAGGCAAATCCGGTCCGATCCAATTGACTGCCAAACAGAAAAGAAAACGGAGCCTGCTCCATTTGTGTCGACAGTGGAACTGATGACGGCCATAGTTATTATGTGAGTGAAGTTTCATTTTTCTTGCTAAAATGAACATAGATAAAATTGGATGATTTTTTATTTGAATTATCAAAATGTACAATTCAGAAAATTGCATTTGTTTTAAGTGCTGTTGTGCTTTAAGAATATTTTTCATTCGTAAAGCACAACAGCACTTGAACAGATGCAATTTTCTCAGTTCTACATTTGATTATTTCAATTAAAAATCACCCACTTTCATCCGTGTACATTTGAACAAGTAAAATGAAACTTCAATCTTAGACGTTATTGTTTGTAATATTATCTCTGACTCAATGGCGTGTCAATGACAAAAATATTGTTCCGTACACTGAATCAGAGCACAGGGCCTCGTAACAAAATGCGAGTCATACCGGCCTACTCGTATTTTGTGACGAGCTCCTGTGAGTCAGAGGTTATAGAACGTTATTGTCCATATTATGCGGTGTAATGAGGCTCGTTTTCTAGAAATTCTGATCAAAGCAAAATAAGAATGACACCGAGTTTATACATTCAGTGACACAGTTTACTTAACCTGTGTAAGTTAGAATTAAGGTGCTCGAGAAAAACGCACTTCTCGTTTTACCATTTTGGCAGACATAAAAGCTTTAATATTTTTTTTGGGGGGGGGGGCACGGAAGAATGTTGGGGGCATTGCCCTCCCCCATGCCCCCCTGTAGCATCGTCAATGCTTTGTTGTCTATGTTAGGGGGAGGGGAGGTAAAGTTAAGAAAGACCATAATACCGGAAGGGAGGGGAGGGGTTGGGCAATTGATGTCGATCGATATCGAGGGGGAGGAGGGGGATCGCTAATTTTATGACATAATACTTGAACGTTCCCTCTGTGTCGAAAATTAAATTGTAGTGCATCTTATGCCATTGTGAGTTTATTTCTGCCGAGTCAGGTGGCACCATTACAACCACTAAGTTTATGTAATTGTTTACTTACTTTTACCTTGAATGCATAAATGACATGTATACATTTACATGCTCCTGGTTTTACGTATTTACTTATTCCCTAAGTGAGTACAAATTCGCCTTTATTTTAGCCCAAGTTCGAAGCGCATTTGCATGAATCACCCTTCTTACAGATAAACTTAATGAATTGATTACATCATCAATACTAAAATAATTTCACGGTGATGACGATTCTTAAAAATAGTATATTAATGTGGTTACCAGCCAAACAAAACGACATAAAACAAACCAAACGGAAAGTTTGTGAGTCATTAGGACATGTGATGTGTTGTCACCTTTATTTTCTTTGTTGTATTAATTACTGCTATTTCTCAGGTATGCAATTAATATTTTATTTCCTCCTTTTAAGAACTATTAAAGTGTGTCGTATCGCCTCTTCTTTCTTTTATCAAGTCTTTGTTTGCTAATTCAGTCGCAAAATGAAGTTGTTTCTGCTTTCGTTAGGAGCCACAAGTAAGTAACTTTTGCTAAAAAAAAATTATTAATTTCTGCTGATTATGTATTTGGGTCACCACAGTGTTAATTCTTTCCATTAACACTACGGACGTCAATGACGTTCGGGAAAAAAAAAAGAGGTGTAGACGCGAAAAGCTTAAAGGTAAAAAAATGTAGGCCCGATGAAAATAATCCGATACAGCTTGGAACAGGTTCTCTATATACTAAGGGGACGGTCGTTATCTACTATAGCTGGAGGTGGAGGAATTGAGAAGGTGAGCTCCAATTTTTCGATGACCCCCTCCCCCTTTCATTATCTGAAAAAAACGATCCCTCACCCAAAGTTAAAAAATATTCTTCCTCCCTCCCTCCACTCCAGTACATACCACGAAAAAAGTAACCTTTTCTTCAGCCTTTTCAAGTTAAGTGGAGATGATTTCCTGTGGACTAAAAACGAGCCATGACTTAAGTATATTCTTGGAATCATTATAACAACTGTTTTTTAATTCGCCTTTGGTCCGAAATTGATGATTTATGAAGGCAGAATTAACTTTTGATGTAAGGTATTGGGCTAGCATTACTAAAGCAGTTCTATTCAACATGTCCACCCCCTTCACAACATCAACACATGCAACATGTAAAATGCCCCTTGGTACAAAAAAATTATTTGAAAAGTGCTTTAAATCACCAGACGACACTGGAAATAACGTCAAAATATAATAAAAACTTTCATGAATTGGGGGCGGGGGGGGGGGGGGAATCCCAGGAAGCTACGGCGTTTTTAGAAGTTTTGACTGCTGGAAACATCATTTCCTCCAGTTTGGTCAGTGAATTTTTAAAAATCTCTCCCACCCCTTTGATTCGTAACTAGGTCCCTTACTACGGAGCTATAAACAAAAAACATAATCCGAAATTTTGCAATTAAAATAAATTACCTAGTTCATCATTTTTGCGAATACAGTACTTTGTTTTAAAAGTTTGGACATATTAAGTAACAAACATAAGTCTATTATTCTGATCTATTATTTATCATACTCCTCTTAAAAGAAAGGTCGAGGACTCAAGTAGAAAAACAAGCTTTCCGTTTTAGTGAATGCGTTAAGATGGAATTTATTTTTGTGTGCTTTCACATTGTTTATACGGTCCGTGTAAATTTTAACTATTAAGACTTTACCAAATTTGATAAACCCAGAAGAACAGACAATGAGAAAGAAATTAACATTGTCAAGCTAGAAAATAAAGAGAGAAGAATTCTTTGTATTGAGTACCTTATTATGGTGCTGCTTTGAAGTTGACTTGTATGGTTTTTGACGTAATGGTCTTCCAAATCTTTATGTTACGGCTCATTCTAGCTTTTTTTCCTGCTGTTATGTGTTGTTGTAATTATATGTTAGGTTAAGCTAGGTAAGATTAGTTGGTTTTCTTGAATTTCACCGAGCAGGCAATAACAGGGCCTTAGGTGCATCCCCGCATACCCTGCAAGACGTGGGGAAAGGGGGGGGGGGGGTTTGACGCTCAAATGAGGCGCCTTCCTAGTGCGCACAATAAAAAAAATATTAAAAAAAAACCTTGAATTCACTAAAACGAATGGTCACTAGTTCTTTGTTTCACTGACTGGCTAATCGACTTAAAGGGGCATGGTTTTACTTTATACATATAGTAAATTTCAAAGCCCGGATCTTCCAGCCATGTCTTTTAGGTCTTCAGTAAGAGATGCCAACACGTTCAAAACTCACCCCTTCTCTATCAGCAGGTTAGTCTGCCAAGGATATGTTTGCGTCATCTATGTAGCGAGGGCTGTTCCTGAACTGGACATCGAAATTCAATAAATAACTTATTTATTTCATATCTTGGCATTTCATTTTTCGGCTCTAGTTTACACTTCATAACGCTAACAGAACGATTGGTATCCGTTGCATAGATAATTTTACGCAATAAAAAAAATGTGTCTAATTTTTTTTTTTAATTTTGTTCGATTTTTGTACCAATAGAAGGGGAGGACTCATCACCTTACAGTCATGAATTAATTATTTCTTCAAATTTCTTGGAGCGTCATCAGAAGAGAAGAAAAATACTCGTGTAAATAAACCGGCTCAATTTTTAATATTACTAGATGATTCAGAAGGAGAAAAAAGTGTAATGGGGGGGGGGGGGGAAGAAGAATAGTGATTTGAATCGAAGAACTTCCCGTCATGGCAGGGAACACAGATATTTCAAAAGTCTAGAATAGATCGCATAGTTGCTGAAGGAGCCATATAGTCTCTCACTGGCCATGCACGCATAGGCACTTAAGTTATTAAGCGTTCGTTTCAAACTCATCTTTCTAAACTTTTGCATCACAAAGTAAAAATAAAATTTGTGAAAGTAGTGCTGCAGACGATACAGCGCCATCTAATGGAACGAACTCCAGCAAAATGTGGAAAAAGAAAAAAAAAACATGTCCAAGTGGGACAATGGAGCCCGGCCTCTGATCGTCATTTCCAGTTAAAAATGGGTTAAAATTGCGTAATATCATGTCACCAATGAATCTCTCTTGCATTTAGTAATGACGAATAGGGTTACGAATTGATGTAGCCTACACAAATAAAAATTACCGAAATTGTCTTTCAGTGGACAACGTAAAAAATAAAATTTGAAAATTGTACTCTTGTGTACTTTTTTTTTAACTTTAATTTTAGCCGATTCATAAAAAAATTGTATGTTAGGATTAACGCTTCCATCAAATGTAACTTAAATTTTAGGATTTTTATATGTGGGAATGGGGAGGGGGGGGGAGCTCAACACGTGTTCTTGCAAGGGGGCTCCAGAAGTTTCAGCAATGGAACTGGCAACAAGTCATACACTATTCAAGAGATCCGTAAAATTACGGGATAAAGAACTGGTTGTAACCAGATTTTTTTTAACGGTAAAATTGTAGGCGTAATTCTAATTGAAAATTTATCTCAATGTGGAGTATTGGATTTGTGCACTAACATGTCATATCGCATATGCCCTTTATCACTACATATGAAACAAGTGCTCGAATCTCTAATCATTATGATGTACAATGCATCCGAAGAATTGACCTAAAAAGAACTTTAAACAATTACCAGTTTAGTCTTCTGTACAGCCGAAAGGGCGACTGAGAAGGCTATTGCAACGACTTTGCCCGTCCGTCGCTTTTTCAACTTGATGGCACTAGATAGAGACAAACGGCTTTCACCATTAGATTCAGCGACCAAAAATTAGTTCAAAAACAAAGCAAATTATAAAACATGGTTGATACTTTATACCTAATAGGCTCTCTCGACGTAACTCAATGAAATAATCACATTTGATCGTCGCATTTAAACTCTACAGGAAGACATGCAACGGTAAAAAAAAGATGATTTCTTTAACGACACACATTAGCTTCATTTAAACATTCTCGACGCTGTGTTGCATGGATGAATAGACCTTCTCTATAACCAAATTTCCATTAGCTGCTACTTACGAAATTAGAACGTCAGACAAAATAAATACGGCCTAAAAGCTGAAAATTAGACCTTAAATGACGTTTCCACGGCAACATCAAGGCTCCGCACCATGTTGCATAATTTAGTAATTCTATTCTCGAATCCAGTTCTCCGTTAGTTGCTAATTGAGAAATTAGAACGACAGGTGAAAACTAGACCTACAAGCTGACAATTATGCCTAAAATCTGAAAATAGGTCTAAAAGCTAACATATTTTTAACTGGCAATTGTGTTGGTAACGATTTTTAGATTACATAATAGAGAGCGCTGTTGTAGTGCGTGATAGACGTTTGTGCCTCAACATTTTCGAAAGTAGCGGAAGAGTAGGCTTCAGAAGACCAATTACGACTAGGTAGTCGCAGCAGTCGCTTATTTTGTACTGTAATATTTCCTAAATTTTTAAGAGTGATGGTGAACGATTTTCTTAGCATTGCGGAAAGGTACGGAGGTCCCTTACAAAGTCTGTGACGAATTCGTCACTGGACAAATTTCGAAAACAACATAGTTAAAGAATGTTTCTATAACAACATCCTCGCGTAGCTAATACTACAAATGTTTTCATTGCAGTCCTTGGTCTCGTCAATGCTTTCCCCGAAGGTCATCCTTCTGAAAGTGGTCTGAGCGATGTATTCATGGGTAGTTGCCGAGACAATGACCAAGAAAGAAGGGCCTTTCACGAAAAAGTGGATCAATTGCAACAATGCTACGGAAAACTTGTTCATTGGAATCAGGAAGCCAATGACATCGAAGGTGTCATCACTTCTACAGCCGCCTCAGCAGCCAAAGGACAAGATTGTTCGTAAGTTAACTATTATCATCTCGCTCTGTCGTTGCTACCTGCCATCTCGGTGTGCTTTCTTATCCAAGTTTATAGTCATTAATTAGTATTTTTAATGGTTTCAACCACCGCTTTCCAAAAAAATTAACTAAGAATATTAAATGTAGCTACAAGTAATTTGTTTATTGGTAAAACGTTTGCGAAACTGGGAAGTCACATGAAAATTGAACAAAGATCCAAGGCGCCCAACCAATCTAGGTCTCACTTTACAAAATGTCTGTAATTACTGTCACAAGGGTTAACACTGGTTTTGAGTGTAGCGCAGTAAAGTAAACATGCAGGGGGCCGTCGCGTGGTTATAACAATGACCTCGGTCATATTCTTTGGCACTCCTTAATTTTAAACGCCTTATCCTTATTATGTCTTCTTTGTTGTTGAAAGTTGAATGACTTAGCGGTAACATCAGTCGCTGGGATTTTATCGTTTATGCGATTACCGTTAGTAAATATAGGCAGCCATCTTGTAATATTGTGCTGTACATAGGAGTGTTCTTGTGTTCATACCTTATAGCACAAACCGACTCAGTAAAGGAGGGATGGGGAGGGGAGAAACTTACGCTGATTGCGTAGACTTACCCACGACACAAGTCATAGTGTATGGTATACCGACACAACTTTAACCATTTTTCCTGATCAGAATTTCAATTGTCCACTTTTTAATTCTGCAATTTTAGTCAGTACTTGAATGCAAACTCGACAGTTTCACAACACGTTCTTTGTTACACACTTTCAGTTGATGTATAGATACGTAATTTGCTGTTAAAGAGATTGCTGCGAACTTAGGCAACATATTTGTCATATATACGTCATGTGTATCGGTTCCAAACCTAAGTAACGAAATTCAGGAAAAAGATTATGTTGTTTGACTCGCTATGTCCTGATTTCCAGTGTTGCGCTACTATATAAAAATGATTCAGCCATTAAATTGATTTTCCAACGCTCTTCAATACAAGAACAATGCACTCACTTAACCAGTTATCTCAAACAATCTCACAATCCGTTTTCACTGAAGTCAATTTCTCATTCTTCGTGTATTTAAACTTCATTGAAAGTTGGTAGAAGGGGTATACGTCTCGCTGACGTAAGAAAAGGAGAAGCTGTCTTTTTTTTACACGAAATGTTATCCGAATACGTTTATTATTTTTAAACCTATTTCAGTGCTATGCCTCCTCCTCCGTAATACCTCACGCCTTTGACAAATTTCTTTTTAAACTCTATTTTAGGCCTACTTACGCCATTCTCTTTGATTCAAGGTTCCAATTAATTTGGTTGACCTTTTACGGTAAATAAACTGATAGGGACTGCATTTACTTCTAAGAGTAAAGCAAAAATACACCTTTTTTTCCCTCCAGATAACGATGAGGAAAAATAATTCGTGTTTATTCGTACCTCTAATTCTCACAAACAGTCAAAATCCAAATAAGATTGTACATCTCAATGCATAATTAAAATGCTGTGAATATTCTGTACTGGAGGGAACAATCGATTTTTTGCTTTAGGAGTAAAGCAGAACGCAGGAGTAAAGCAGAAACAGTCACTATCATTTTGTTTATTACTTCTCACGGAAAACCAACGTCTTTCAGTGCCCAAAAAGGTTGTGTTTATAGTTACGATAGACGTGGCCAAAACTATTAGGGAGAGCAATTAAGACGGACCCATAAAATTTTATCTGTTCATATCACTGCCCAACAAAAACAGTGATGCCACCTTTTTTACAGCGATTTGATGGATTACCACAATAGTCTACTCGCTCTGCAACAATCTGCAAGGTTGCTGCGTTTTTAATCGTCTAGCATTAAGGATGTACGTGTGCAGCAAGCTGCTGCATCACTGCAAAGCAAAGCAAAGAAATGCGATGTTTTGCTGCAATTTGCAGTGATGCAATGTAAAAGGTTACGTTATTTACTCATGGCTGCAAGTGTTAGACATGTCTCGTTTCCTTGTTTCTAGTAATGGTATCCATGCACCAACATGATAGACCATTATGAATCAAACAGTCTACATTAAATACTGTCCTTCTGAGAGTATAAGATACAAACGGAAACGTATGGGACAGGTGGACAGGCCACAAAGAAAAGACAGACAGTGGTGTTACAATAACAATTAAACAGCACTCGATCAGGGGTGCTGCACCAGTTTATTTAACCTTTATTGAGAGTAGCTAGCACCATCAAAATTTTTTCCCCATTGAGAAATCTCTGGAGGCAAGGAAGTAATAACAAAGAGTTGAGACACTGACACACAGCAGTGTGCCCACCGCAAACACTCCAACTCATCCTCACGAATAACTGTGAGAGTGAGCTCCCTTCACGATGTATAGTTAAATTTTAATCCACTTATCCCCCCCCCCAACAAGAATTACTCAATAATATCACTCTCACCCCATTTACTATTAATAAACAAAAACGGAACGTTAAATGTTTAGAGTAAGGATCTAAAAGTCAAAACCTAGAAGGAACACGGACAAGCTTTGACAGTCAGGGTCTAGCTGTAAAATTTTGTCAGTAAGAGGCTGGAAAGCATTAGACCCTTACTACCCGGTGGTTAGATTAGTTCTAGTCTCTTCGGACTGAACGTGTGTATGAACGGTTGTAGCAGGTTTTCTTTGTTCTTACAATATTGTTTTGGAACTTTAGTAACACAATTTTCTTGTGAAGTTTGGCATTTTGTCTTTTGATGCTTTAGAATTTTTATTATATTTCGTAGATTTATGGTAGAGGATTACCATAATGCTGTCTGCTACGAATATGCTGGCATATTACTAAATTGAAAAATAATTTTCAACGTAAAGCAAAGCAGGAAACGTATAACCATACTACCACTTGATCATCACATGGGTCATTGTAGGATGATTTCCAGTTTTTCGTGAAAATGTATTTGTTGTTGACCACCGGGTAGTAAGGGTCTAATGCTTTCCAGCCTCTTACTGAC
>JAHWFP010012631.1:24138-72565 GCA_023313725.1 Lithobius niger
GCTTGTCCGTGTTCCTTCTAGGTTTTGACTTTTAGATCCTTACTCAGGGCCGTAGCTGGAAATTTTTTCTGGGAGGGCAAACCGACAATTTACGCCCCCTCCCAGTTTTACGGCCCGCCCCCGGGGGGGGGGGGGGGGGGAGTCGAAAAAAACGCTTAAACTAAAACGATAAAAAGTAATTATTTTGTAAAAGACAGTTGACGTTGGTTCCCCCTCCCCACAGGCAGCTAGGTAAGGCCCTGCATCTTTCTATAAAACCGATACAGCGTATTTTCAACGTGTGTTATCCCCAAAAATAGGCAGCATGGGGTCGCGGAGAGCTGTAACATGTGCGGTGACAGGTCCTACTTTATTTCTGTTTAGCTAATATAGTAGATCGTAGGTGGTAGGAAACTGAAGAAGAAAGGAAGGGCACATCCATCTGCCCTTTCACAATTGTTTTGGACTTATTTTTGAAAAGATAGTTTACGAAGCGCACAGTCAGCATCAAAACGGGTCTCGTGAGCTTTCTTTGTCTGGAAAAGTAAGGGGAAAAAATGGTCCGACTGCGGACGCGAACCTAGGACTTCCAGCGTATTAGCTACGCCGGACGCTCGAATCAATGCACTATCGGGGTGGACCCTGGCTTTACCTGCATCATGGCTTAGAACTGTTTCAACCATTCCGAGTTGTGACATAAAGGCCACCAACCTCCAAAGAGATATATGAAAAATACTTGCTTCCTACCGACAACAGAATCCACCCAAAGCCAAAACTGGTATAAGAGAAGCCACCAAGTTTCAAAAAACGTCGTCCTTAGAAAGTAGTGATATCATTCAATCACTTCAGTTAATCGCACATCCTAATAGTTCCAAAGTTAAATGAAGACTAGAAGATTGCTACTAGCGGTAGCACTAGCAATCTCAAGTTTTCATTTAACTTCCAAAGTATTATTCGATGCGATTACCTTGGCTAATAGGATTAACCTTGGCGGCCTTTCCCTGGTTAAATGATATCACTACTTTCAAAGGCCGGCCCTTTTTTTTAATTTGGCAGCTTCTCTTATATCAGTTTTGGTTTTGGGTGGATATCACAACTTTCATAGGCCTGTGAATATAAAGAATCCCACGGTCTAATCGTTACCTCTACCTTTTTTGTCTGGAACTACTTTATGTGTATACATTTTCTCATTCGTAATTTTCACATTTGCCATTGCCCAACTAGCCGTTACATCAGCCAAACTGATACTGTTTGGTTTATTGTATACCCATGTTTCACATGCTTAAGTTTGTTCAATCCCATTTTTGAGTGCACTGGCTAACAAACGCTGATTTTCGTTCGCTTTGCTCACTCAATCAGCGCATTCCCCTTCAGTTTCTCATCCCGAGGTTAATTTTAATCATGCAATGAAGCTGGAATTGCCCACTCAATCACAATTAAGCTCATCTACGTGGCCAATCGTCTACTTAGTGCCATCACACTATAGCATAATTATGTCTATCGTAACCATCAAACTCCGCACATTACTAAGACATACTTATTTGAAAATTTTTACTTTTTTCCTACTTGAATGGACCCTGTGCTCACGATCTGCATTGTGTATCAAATTTTCCTGGCAATATATGATAGATTCCCAGTATCTTTTTTGTTGCAACTTCCGTAGTTTAGCTACCATGGTGTATTCAAGCAACTATACTATACTATAAAATTCACTGATCACATCATATTTCACTTTTCAAATATCACGTAATATAAAAACTCACTGAACGGTATCCAACCAGCAACCAAGATTAGTTTATTTACGATGTCTTTGATTGATTGTTGGGTTCATTAGGGCCCTGGCCCGAAGCGAACAGTTAAATAATTACAAGAATAGTTATTTTGTTAATACTTAAGTGAATTTGTTGCGGCACATAAGTACTGAAACAGTGGCGCGTAAATGCAAAATTATTGTTGTAACCATTGTTTGTATTGATATCCAACAGTCTATTATAACATGCCTAAGTGTTATACGCGCCACTTCAAAGCCATGTGCTTCTAGATGCAACTCCCCTTTTAGAAAAAGGCTTTCCCCCGTGCTACTCTTTACCTGTGTGCCAAAATTTAGATACGCAAACTTTTCCTAACGAGCTCTAGACGTGTTTTTATACCGTATAAGAATTAAAATGGGAGACCTGACCTTAGCTAGTAGTAGTTGCTAGCCAGTAACACAAATCAACTTTATTGAGGGCACGTTTTCTCCACAAAGGACACCTTCCCAAACTGTAATGTTGCGGTATTCTTCGTTACTGGACCCAAAACACCTGATTCCAACGACTTCCAAAGATTTCTACCGTATGGAGAATTTACACCAGTATGCTGAAATCGTGCATAAACTCGTTACAGTTAACAGACAGAGTCTGCTAAAGAGCCGCCATCTGATAATAATTACACTCTAACAATTACGCTCTAACAATTAAGCTCCAACAACAACAAATCATCTACCTGGCGGCGACACACTAGCGAGTGTCTAGATAATGCGAGTAGTAACAAGAACAATTTTGATTTCTTGTCTACGGCAAGACTATTTATAATCGTATTGCACACTAATTTTCATGCCCATTAAACCACGGAGAAATTAGGCTAGAATTTGTTTGTTTTATTATTTTTTTTTGTTTACTCAAATTTTTGCTCATTGCGTACAGGGAAAATGCACTTTTATTTTATTTTGTGTGGTTAAAAGTGCTAAGGTTTGTTAACGTTTTCCGGTATTGTCTGATCAACGTTGTGTAAATTATTTCTTTAAGTAGGCCTAATGCGAGATGCAGTACAGGATTAAAGTAGCTTGTGAATTGTTCCTCTTGAAAATGCTTTATTGGAACAATCAGTTTCTTTGTTGGTTTTTAAATTTTAACTTTAAATACAGGCATCGACAAGGGTCTGAAACTAAGTACTATTTTGCTGGGTTATTTATATTTAGTCTTTCGTAAATCAGAAAAAAAAATTATACATTAGCAAGCGGCTGCTGAAAAAAAAATGTAGGCTGACCATCACTTTTATAATCCAACTGTAAGTTAAAAAATAATTCCCAGCCTGAGGGGTATATCAGTTAGCCGCTTGTGGCCAACTTCCAATCTAGATTTGAACCTTATTGATTCAATGTCGCGGTGAGTGCGTGTGGAGTATTGGAAGCGGAGAAGGGGGGGGGGGGGGCGTGGGTTGAGACGCTTGCCACCAACGACTAATCCAAGATCGGTCTTATACCTGCAAAATAACTTCAAATTCGGTTCCCTGGCTTATAAGCAAGTAATCGGAAATCGTAGCTGTCCGTATAAAAATCGTGTGGTTTTTGCAGCGTTATTTTTTAATGCTGTCTGCCAAAAAAGAAAAAATCTCACCGCTGCTTTCATCAGGGATGGTAGTTAAAACCAAAGCAGGATTTCAGATCAACACAACCATGCTCTGTGGTAGTATGTTAGTCCCTACAACGATGCTTGGGGCTCCATCTCAGTGGCTCTGCTAGGTTGGGCTTCGCTGCACAGCTGTATCTACCGTCCCTCGTCGTAGCGGCCGTGGTTTGCTATTTTTGCAGTATAAATTAATCCGAAAATTTATTAAACAAAAGGAATAGCTTGTGGCTTCCGCCACCACCGTTGTGTGGTATCAATAAAAATGACCATGACATTAAAAAAAGAAGCATTTTTGGAGAAGGAAAGGAAAGTTCATATTTTTTACGTTATTCCAAGTATCGTTTTTACGCCCCCTCGAACATTTTTGGGGGGGCAATTGCCCCCCCTGCCCCCCCCCCCCCCGGTAGCTACGGCCCTGTCCTTACTCTAAACATTTAACGTTCCGTTTTTGTTTATTAATTCGTGTTATTTTTAGAATTGCAGCTAAACTGTAAAACAGTGCAGTTGACGGTCAAAGCTGATAGTTTAACACAAGAGACCCTAGGCTGACCCTTACTAATCTGGCTATCGCCAATGGTAACAATGGAAACAAATCCTTTAATCTTCAGTCTATGTCTCGCAGCTGGCGTTTGCTAATTGGTATTGTTGCATAATAACAATGTTTAAAACAATGTAAAACAATCAATCTGGTGGTTTAGAGCTCCGTAACCCTTGAACCACTTGACCAATTAGAAAAGGCCTTATGAAAAGGGCACATCACCCGTAAAATGAGCTAAGAACCAGCTTTATTGGACAAATGGTTTGACCTGTAGAGAGGACAGACGAAAGTATCCCCAGAACAACAACAACAACAACAAGAAGAAGTTGAACAAGAAGTTGTCTATTTGGCCCCTGTCTGCATCTCGGGTTTGGCTGGACCGAATTTCACAATTTTTGGACTGCAGACAGGCCTTTACTAGTCAAGGCTAGACTCCAAATTTGGTTTAAATATGTTTACTTTTGACGGAGTTATACGCTCTCAAAGTTGAGAGTTTAACACAGAGGTCCTAGGTCGACCCTTACTAACACTGGCTATCGCCAGTGTTAATAACATACAAACAAATATAACATTAATGAACAATATAAAATCCGAACAACACTATACACGCGAAACAACACCAATACCAGCTGGCATTAATTTTGCATATATATATATATGTATATATCATACTGATTTATGTTTGTATAAAACTTCAAATAGTTACATTAATATTTTTTTTATTTTTTATTTTCCAACAAACTAAATGAAGCCGTTTCTTGTTCAGTTATAACTTTTTTTTTTTATCTCCAGTCTCACTAGAGTTATGATGTAAATTTACGATAGTAGTCTTGGAGTAACTGGCGTAACGTTGTAACTATTTTGGCTCTAACTCTTGGCTGGTGTAAGATTGGTCGTTTCACATTGATGAAAACTTTGATGCTGCACTACAAAAAAAAAAACTTGTTTTTATCGTTACGAACGATGTGGCAGAAACTACAAAGGTACAACCATAAGCCATAAAGTTCAATTTAATTCGTTTTGATTGACAATAAAATCTTGACAGTAACATTTGTCTGCAATTTAAGCGATTACGACAATTACGTTGAGTTAGCAGCAGCCTTTTTTTTTTTTTGCTGCACGATGGTTATTTGTTTTGGTCTAAGTCTAGCTCTAGTCACTGCAACACTAGACAAATAAACTCACGGAACAAAGATTTACTGTTTTATTCGTAAAAGTAAACCAGCCATATCATTCTCTACGCTCACTCTACTGACGTCGATCCATGCTTCATAGTTTCTTCGAACCCCACATAAAATTGATGTACTGATTGTTTGTACGCATGTTAATTGCGCAAACAAGCTGCTGACAATTCATTCATCATATTCTTTAGCCCGTTTGCATATCATCTCCATCATTCAAAACGTACTATTTGTTTCTTTGCATGTCTGAATGTCTACTGCTCCGGAAGTAAGGCTTCTACGAAGGGAAGCAGCTGCAAAGCACAAATTGACCGAACAAAGCAAGAAACGCGCTGAAAAGGTTTACTTTGCTCGCTCAATCCACGCACCTTGCTGAGAATCGCGAATGTTTGATAACCTTTTAGAACACACACGTCTGCTTTTTCCGTGCGGCCAACCAGTTTGAAGCAATGTCGTTTTGCTGATACTATAAGTTGGATGCAAACTGTCGTCGTTGTTTTAGGTTTTATTTTCTATTTCAACCACGTTTCTTTCTGATAAGTTTGTTTGTCTGAAGAGTAACTTTGGCTGATCAAACTTTAAGATCGTGAAACATTTTTTAGAGAAGGTTTCCACGTACGGGAAAGTAAAAAAAAATGAAGTTATAGCGATGAACATAGGGTTACCCGAAGCGTAATTGAATTATCTTTCATTTAGCGCTACTCTCTTCTTTGCAGGTGCCTTACATCAAGAGGAGTAAATGTGCAAACATGCACGCACACCGTACGTTTTTAATGATGTAACTAGCCTACAGTCATAATCAGGTTATAGGGCCACCCGAGTAGAGTTAACTGGAACACTGGATGGACGTGCCGTAATGGTGGGGAAGAAAAGGGGTATAATTTACACCATTTTTTCGTTACCATTTTATTTCATTTTGTTTGTTGCAGATTGATGAACACCTATGTAGATTGTGTGGCCGATTTCTTGAATTCTGTCAAGCACTGCTATGATTCCAAGCACCAATCGTTCATGCAAGCCACAATCAATGGAACACGAGTTACGTTTGATTTTATCTGCAAAGCACTCTTAAATGCAAAGACAGAATGTGAGTACCCATTAAGAGAGTGTACTGACATGAAATTAGAATTATATCTTTGTTTAAAGAAGTTTTACGGTAAAGAAGTCAAATTAAAGCCCGGATCTACAAATTACCACCTGCTTCGTCGACTTCGGAGGAAAAAACTGTCTTTTACCGGGGAGATCAAATGCTCTGACCTCAAAGACGTGTGTTTTATTGTTTCGGTCAAGTAAAGCATCACATGAAGTGAAAAACTTTACTTGTGAAAGTGGTACCGTTAAATTAGATTATATAACATGATTGTTTGGATTCAAAATCCAAGAAAAGAAAAAAATAAATCAGTCGCGAACAAAATTGAGATAGCTACATAAAAAAATAAGTTTTAATTTAGTGAGTTACACTTTCAATATAACCAAATTATTCGTAATATGCACAATTGAACAAACTTTCGTTCGAATAAAATCATCAACACAAGACAAATTTGAAACGAAAGTTAGTATTTTGGAATGACCCAAAAAATATTTTTTTAAAATACTTAGTAAAAAATAATTACTGTTTTGGTTACCGTAATTGTTACGCAAAAGATCAATCACTTTCGGAATACCATGCTTCTTAAATAAGTCTGGAGATTTACTGACAGCATCAGTTTTGAACAGACTAGCCCCCCCCCCCCCCAAATAAGGGACCGTAAACTGGATTTTCGGCATTCCCGCCAAGCTTTTCGGCTATTTGAAGTCGTGATATCAAACGGCAAGCTTTTCCGTCATGTTAATCCCGACGACTAAGACTTCAAACGTTAAATGGAATATCTGAATATTGCGCAGTAAGTAGATTTCATATTTTTTATTTAACCTTCGAGCTGTTACTCTGTGGGAATAACTGGCGAAAGACCTTGGCGTATGATATCACGACTTCAAAAGGCCGAAAACTTGGCGGGAGTCCTCAACAAGTTTTGTTTTGGGGCGATAATATTATACCTGAATTGTTATAACATGACATGAACTATGCAAATAATCAACCTAAAGAACAGTGAATATCTGACGAATTACCATTGCGCGGTAACTCGAATAGGTTTGATTTATCACTATTGTCCTCATAAAGTTTTTGGGGCTCAATAAGGGCTCAACAATCCATCGTTGCAGTGTATTAGAAAGTAGTGTTTCCATAACAACAAGTCTGAATCAATTATACCATAGCAAAGATAATGTGCTGTACTAAATACAATAAAATAAATAAATTAAATTAAAATTAAATAAACAAACCGTCGTTGTCCAGGAAGTATTAATGTTTATTTTGTCTCCTTACTGCTGCTTTCTTCTTGGAATCAAACTTGTGGTTTAAAATGATGACACAATATCGCACAAATATCGTCAACATTTCCAAAATAACCGTCCTATGGTGTTTGTCTTATTTCGATCATCGTTGTTCATAAACACGATTTAATAGTGGCCAATTGTTAAGATGACGTATCGTTAGCTTTCCAGCGTACTTTGCAAAAATATTTCGTTAATGTACCGTTTCCTTATTGTTACTACCGACACTTTAGGATGCCAACCAAACATTTTCTGTTGATAATCCATTATGCCCCATGCAATGCAACCGAAACTGGTCTTTTTACTAGCTTTTCTTGCCTGTAACAAATGATGATTTTTGCTTTTATGGTGATTTTCTATAGGGAAGGAGTTAGTGGCTGCTGGCAAATGCCTTAAGGATAAGATCCCAGCATTGCAGGCATGCGTAGGAGAAAATAAAACAGAGACGACAATGTTGACAGACGATAATTTAGCTCTGGATCTTCTAGAAATCACGTACGATGAAGAAAGTTGCAGGTAATGGAAACGAAACTTAGTTCTATATCTGGTTTTAGCGAAGTTTGTCATTGAAGTGGTAATTTCTACTGAAAAGGAGGCTCTTCATTGGCGGGTCTTCCAATTTCGCAGAAATCATTTTTGCAGAATCAAATATTTGAGGAATATGTGCGAGCTTGAAGTCTGGCAATTTTATTCCAAACTCTCAGAAATTCTACTGAGCTGCATTTGACATGACCAAAGCTTAGAAGAGAAAAATGTGACATGAAAACCCTTGATGAGCTGCACAGAATACTATAACGTCATATATTTTAGATCTTTCGAATACAAAAACTAAATAAATAAACTATAAAACATTTTAGAGAACTTTATGTTTCCGTCATGGTTAAAATCGAACTATTGTCAATATTGAATGAGGCAGATATCCCTGTACTCCTTAAACACACCCCAACCCCTCCCCTCAAAAAAAAAAAAACGTTACGATATAGTTTTCTGCAAGACCTACCCATTCTACACGTATTTTTTGGCTAGAATGCCAAAAATGCACAATATGAAAATATTTACAACAGTATATGAGCTTTAGTTTGGATTAAAAAGTTTTGTGCAAAATTCTGTAGACTGCATGGCTGCATTGGTTTATGTAATTTTTTTTTTTAGAATTTATGTTAAATTAATGAGATGTAATAACCACGTGTCTTTTCAGTTCTACGAGTTATGAATTCCAGTTTGGCAGACTCCAGCCTCAGAGAACGCATTACTCAAAAATTGATTCTGCAAAAATGGAAATTTTTTTCTGCGCAAATGAATTCTTAGAAATTGGACTGCACCCATTCATTTGATTCCTCCGGTCTTAGGGCACGTTTACGCAATGACTCGCATTTGCATTCTCGTAGCTAGACGCTAGAAATCACCTGAAATTCCAACATGGCGGCGGTTTTAGTTCTCCCGCCTCGCAACGAAAACACTCAATAATGTGAGTTCACATGCGACTGGGAAAATTGTTTCGTCATGAGGAATTCTTTATCTTATTGGCACAGATTAGAAGACTACAAACATTTACTCAAACGACGTCGGATTTAGCTAATCCACGTAGCGTTGTTACCATGGAAACGACAGCTTTGAAATCGCGATTAAATTCTCGCTGCGAGAATGCAAAGGCGAATCGTTGCGTAAACGCGCCTTATGTATTCTAATTCTAATTCTGAATGGACTAAAGCCGTTAAAGTGTTAACAAAAAGGATTTAACGTAAAAAATTGATTGACACTATAATAGGAGTTACGTAATTTTGATGGACTCACAGCTTTGGATTTTAAGGTTTGTTTTAGCTTTACGGCTGTTTTTGAGTAGGCTATTATGTGATCTTACAATAGCTATACACACAGAAGGATAATATGATTACCGCAAAATATTTCTGTACCTTCATGAAACGATCATATTTCTGTTGCATCCCACGTCATTTTTCCCCATTTCCCATACAACAAAAATCCCACTTTCTGTCTTTCTTTCTTTATTCGCACGTTTAACACCATGAACAATGAGAACATTCATTTGTTTTTCTTTTTCACTTTCACTTTCACTTTCAATGTTTCTCGTTCAGCGTTTCTTTATTACCCTCCCCAAACCAGGACATAGGGTTTACAAACCTATAAAGCTACGCGCGGCCACTCATTAAAACTAGAATTTTCGTTCCACAGGCATGAGTGGGCGAAACATACCTTTTTTTCTCGTTTCATCTACTTATGGAGTGGTCTCCCACAAACCGTGGTCTCTGCAAACGCTAACTCCTTTAAGAATTTGTTCGACGCACACATTATCGCTAATTCCCCCCACCTTGTTACTTTTGTAGAATAGCATATGCATAAACTGTTACTCTTTTCATATTTTTGCTTTGTTGTTGAGTGTACCAAAGGATATCTATTAATGTTATACTGTACAATTTTTTCTATAATGTTTTTGCTCCAAAATGTTTAACTAACTGTCATTAATCCACCGATAGCCAAATTACATATTTTTTATTCCTTCATTGGATATCGCTTGTATTCTTTAAATAAGTCCAGTCTTAAACTAATTCGCATGTGTCTTGTTTTATATAAATGTATGCATACTTCATATTACTAAATTAACTTATTTACTTTATATTATTCCTTTTTTCTCTCTTACTCTGTATTTGTTTGTATAGTTTGCACATGGATTCTTTACTTCTATTTGCTTTGTTCGCAATCGCAAATCCTGTAATGTCCTACGGGCGATTGGATTTTATAAATAAAGTTACTACCCTTTAACTTTAACTTTATTTATAAAATCCAATCCAATTTCACTGCAAGATGGCACTACCCTTTAACTTTGCCATCTTGCAGGAAATGGACAATTTTGGAGCAGTTTATTGACGGAGATTAAAAGAGTATATACAGTGTGATTGGACCCCCTCACACTTTTTTTTATTTTGAGGGGTGGGTTAGCAACTCTGCTTGACAACATATAAATAATAAAGCAAAACTACTCCAACTTTCCTGCATTGCATCTGTAGTTTAACTTAACTTCACCTTTTTTGTCTGGTCGGTTTTATAACCTCCAAGGTGGCAGCTCATTTTAACACTCGAGGCTGTTGAAGTCCGAAGGGCAAATCAAATAGGTTTGCATCTGTAGTCATCAACATTCACTTCACTTCTTTTTGCTGGATAAGACGGACGGTGAATCAAATTGCATCATTGCCAGGTGTTTCTAGTTGAATCTGCAGAATTTGAACAAGAAACATTTAAGACTTCCTCATTTAAACAAGGCCTTGGAATGAGATTGTGATATTATTTCCGTTGCTATCTTCGTATGATATACAGTACTGGAGTTCAGCATAGTTCGGTAAAATGTTGTTTTTGGAAGTTTTTGCAGCTCAAAAGTGATCATGTCACTCGGCACTTGCAATACTGCATTCGGCTAACGTTGTTCAGAAAAACCTTGTGCGTTAGTGGATTTCAAATGAGGACTTATTCCTTGCCAATAATGAGTAAACATGGAAAAGTGTTAAATAGAACAGATTCTACTGTGCATTAATTGGAACACCTGATGTTCTCAGTCGAGGGCACTAGATAAGAAAGTAGCTTCTTCCTTTCCTCCGTCCAGCTAAGTAGGCAATTTTCATGTTCATGAAGAGCGTTTGGCGATTGAATTTGATGAGTTGGGCTGACGCAATGGAGCGGATTGGGCGTCAAACACTACTGTCTTTGACAACACTACAACTACTGTGGCTTATGTAACTAAAATTCAATTAAACTTTTCAGCTCCGAATTAATTCGTGTGATTTTTTTAAGTCCCTTATGATAGTGAGGTCAGTTGCAAGACTCGAACCAGGGGCGTACACAGGAGGAGGCAGAGGAGGCCCTTTTGGCAAAATACCCTTTTTGTTAAAAAAAAAAAAGGCTTTTTGTGCCGTCATTTGGTGGCGGCAGTGTCTGAGAAAGAGCCTAAAGGACAAATAAAGCCCTAAAAAAGGTAACTAAAGGCATAAAAAGGCAAAATAAAGGCGTAAAAAGGGCTTAAAAGGCATACAAAAGGTTCCCCAGAGAAAATGTTCACTATAACTTACTGTGCCCTTTTACTAAAAGTTGCCCCTGCCATCTTGGGAGTGTGTGCAGGCAAGTCGAACCAGCATTCACTTGATTTGGAGACGAGGACGCTGACCACAGGGCTGCTACTGCTCTCTTTGGTCCCTGCGGATCCCCTCACAAAGCCTGCGGCGTAGCGGACTTACTTTTTCCTCTATCTTGTGTCCCCATTTGGACTTGAAAGATAGCTGTTACGGTTATCATTGCACTACAAAAAAAAATCTATCACCAAAAAAGGTAGGCCAATAATTATGGGGCTATACGCGGGAGACTGAAGGCCTGACCCTGGGAGACTGAAGGCCTGACCCTGAAGGCCTGACCCTGGGATGCAGTTTAAGGTAAAACAAATCCATATAAAGTTTTGCAAAGAGGGCAAAAGAGACACAAATTTCTTAATGTTTTACGATTTACTGTGATTAGCTGCCAGTTCATTTACGTCGACCTCTAAAATATCCAAACCTTTAAAACTGAGGCACTGTGCCATTCTCAAAAAAAAAAATGGTAATACTTATTTCATCTGCAGTGCCATTTCGAATGACGTGTATTTTTGAATTCGCATTTCACTCGGACCTGCTGTGCTAAAAAAGTTCGTAACAAATAAAAAATGAATTCTTTTGTGCAACAGCTTACGTGCAACAGCACTGGGCCGCCACGGTTCCATTGTTCTTTACGGAGTCCTGCACACTTGGCGTTGACAAAGCCACTGGCTTTGCTGCAAAAATGAGTTAGTAGGAGGATGCGATTTTGGGCGCCACCAGACTGGCATTGGACGCTGTGCACTGCAAAATGAGTGCTTCGTCTGGCCCTGGTGGCACCACCGTGGTGGTTATTAACTTGTTGGGCAACCACCACAGTGAATCGGTGAAACCACCAAAAATCAGTTGGAGGCACCACCGTAGTTACCAGTGTGCAGCGGCCGTAATGGTATTACTGCTGTTGAAAAACGCATAATCTTCGCTTTGTACGTTTGGTATATTTATACTTGCGTAAAAATGAAAGTATAACGCCAGTGACACGATGGTTTAATACGTTTTACTCTTTATTTTTGCAAAACTTGTAAAGGATTCTCGGTTTATTTACCTGACGATTCCCTCAATTTAAGCCGTAAAAGGCCTTCGGAATTAAAATTCAGTTGTCACTTATGGGTTTAAATATTCAGTGTTTAATCTTTATTTTACTTTTCCGTTATTTTGAGTGGTTTTTAATGTTTATTTTCTCTCCCTTTCTTGTCATCTAGTTTTTTGAACGAAGCATGGACATGTGCCAAAGCAGTTCTTGATAAATGCAAGCCGAATTCCCTTGTAAACGACATCGAGATTGGTGTCGAAAAATTCGAGGAAGCCACGCCATGCAAAAACATTCTGAAAAATTCCACTCATTCTGTAATGTAAATTAAGTAATGTGTAACAGAACAGTGCTTTGAAAATGAACATAAATGCCTTACTTACTGAATAATAAATTTGTTTAGAATCTCAATGATATTTCAGTTGTAACTTTGTAACTTGAAGTCTGTAATACTACAGGATACATAAGTACTCTTGCAAACCTATTATCGTTGTCGTCTGGAATTGGTTGTAATCATTTTAAAACGTGCACGTAAGAAATTATGCACATGTAACGGAGTGTATGACAACAAGATCCACGTGACGAAAATTTGTCTTCCATTACGGATTAAAGACGTCAACAAATAAAATCTTTTTCATGTCTGGATCAATAATTGTTACACGTTATTTAAAACAGATTAGAAACGCAATTTATCTCGTTGAGTTAAGGTTATCCACCGAAAACCAAAACTGGTATAAGAGAAGTCGCCAAGTTTCCATAAGGGGTTGGCCTTTGAAAGTAGTGATATTATTCAACCAGGGAAAAGCCACCAAGGTTAGTCCTATTAGCCAAGTTAATCGCACCTACTAATAGTTCGAAGTTTAACGTCCAAAGTATTATTCGGTGCGATTAACTTGTCTAATAGGATTAACCTTGGAGACCTTTCCCTCGTTGAATGATATCACTACTTTTAAAGACCGATCCCTTTTGGAAACTTGGCGGCTTCTCTTGTACCAGTTTGGGGTTTTAGGTGGATATCACAACTCTCATAGGCTTGTAAAAGTACAAAAAATCGCACGGTCTAATCGTCACCTCTACCTTTTTTGTCTAGAGGTATTTTATGTCTATAAATTTTCTCATTCATAATTTTCATATTTGCTATTGCCATTCCAAATAAATTAATAACAAGCATAAGAGTATGGTAATTGCAAGGACTTAATGAGTTCCTATGGAAGAAAAGATATCCTGTGTCTTAGTGAACCAGTAATACGTCATTTTAACCTGCATTTTTTGCAAAATTTCCCTGAAAAAACGATGTTTTCTTTTCAGTTATTAGTGTATTTACGACGCTTTTATAGCCTATTTCACTAGTTATTAATAATAGCCTTCAAAGATAATGTTAGGTTGTTATTTCACGAGAAATTAAAACTTGTGTGTTGTATATTATGAAAACATAAACCGATTTTGCTGACGATCTGCATTTTGTTCCTAATCTTCTTTCCAGCCAAATTGTCCTTTTTATCGTCCTGGAGCAGATAATTCAGTTTGACCAAATGACCAACCTTTGCAATAAAAGATACTCTGTCTCTTAGTGAACCATACTGTAATTTTATTGAGGCCTCAGCCTGATGCCATGCGCCCCAAAACCACCACCAACCACCAATTTGCAACAACAATGTATTCTGACAATTAAGTATAGCGTGTAACACTTAACATGTTATAATCTACTGTTGGATGACAATACAAATAATGGTCACAACAATAATTTTGCACTTACGAGCCACTTCAGGGCCACGGGCTTCTGCGCTGCAACCCCCATTTTAGAAAAAGACACTTCCCCATATGACGCTTTACCTGTCTGCGAAATGTAGATCTGGCAACTTTCGCTATTGAGCTGTAGAGGTCTCTTTATACCCTATGAAAATTAACATGGGAGCCTGCGGGCTAGTTATTAGTTACTAGTTACTAGTAACATAAATCCTATTAGCCAAGTCAATCGCACATACTAAAAGTGCGAAAGTTAAATGAAAACTTTAAGATTGCTACCGGTAGTAACAATCTTCAAGTTTCCATTTAACGTCCTAAGTATTATTCGGTGCGATTAACTTGGCTAATAGGATTAACCTTGGCGGCCTTAAATGATATCACTACTTTCTAAGGCCGACCCTTTTTGGAAACTTGGCTGCTTCTCTTATACCAGTTTTGGTTTTGGGTGGATATCACAACTTTCATAGATCTATGAATATAAAGAATACCACGGTCTAATCGTTACCACTACCTTTTTGGTCTGGAGGTATATTATGTCTATAAATTATCTCATTCATAATTTTCACATTTGCCATTGCCGACGTAGCCGTTCCGTCAGCCAAATTGACACGGTTTGTTTATTGTATGCCCATATTTCACATGCTTAAGTTTGTTCAATCCCAATAACACAAATCAACTTTATTAAGGACACTTTTTCTCCACATTTTCGTGTTGACTTTTTCTTTGTCACTGGACCCAAGACACCTGATTCAAACGATATGCAAAGATTTTTACCGCATGGGGAATTTACACCAGTATGCTGAGATCACGTATAAGCTTGTTTCAGTTAAAAGACACAGTCTGATAGTGAGGCCGCCTTTTTTCCATCAACAATCATTTTTCACCAATCGGATGTCTACAATTGGATGATCTACTATTACTTGACAGATTTTCTCCACAAAGTACACCTTCCCAAATTGTAATGTTGTTGTATTCTTCGTTACTGGACCCAAGACACCTGATTCCAACGATATGCAAAGATTTCTACCGCATGGGGAATTTACATCTGTATGCTGAAATCGTGTATAAGCTCGTTACAGTTAACAGGCACAGTCTGCTAGTGAGTTAGCGTCCCTACAGAAACCAAACTGGTGAATACTACACACTACACCCTACATTCACAGCACACCACAATGATAACCAGCCACAAACAAGAAAAGTGAGAATTTAGAATTTATTTCCTTAGAGCCCTGACCATGAGTCGTACGCTCTGCTACACAACAACAAAATAAACAAACGAACAACCAACTGTCCAAGTCCAACTGCTGCTGATGCTGTTGTGAAGCCCAGAGCTTGCAATTTCCACAACACAGTAGCTACACCCACACCACTTTACACAAGAAGCCACAACATTACAATCACCACAATCACTGGGCGCAGGAACTGATCACCACCGCACGTAGAGCATACCTCCATAGTGTACCTTTGCAGTGAGCGGTGTCCAATCACCACGGTGTACAGGAACGAAACCTCACTGAGCGCAGAAATCAATCACCACTGCATACAAGAACAAAACCCTACTGAGTGCAGAAATCAATCATCGCTGTGTACAAGAACGAAACTTCACTAAATGCAAAAAACAATCACCACTGTATACGGACATCCTCTGCATTACTGCAAAAACCGTGTCCACTACGTGCAAAAATTGCCCCCACTGTACACAGGAAGTGCCTCCACCGTGTCCAATAACTCTTCTTCCACGTACCGGAACCACTTCCACTGTATACAAGAAAACTCCACCACGTACCGGAGTCTGTGCACTAGTGTACCAGAGCCCGTGTAAATAAACCCAGAGCTTGCCAATTTTACAACGGTGAATTTGAATTTAAATTTAGTAAAGCGAGCCAGACTGTTCATCTAACGTGCAGTGTGCACGAGAGACAGTTTAGTGGGCACTGGGCAGGTTGCTCTTTGTGTCAGCTTAAATAGGAGTACCCACTGCCGTAGCAAACGCATCCACTGCACGAAGCCGCCTGAGCGTATCGCCGCCCCCAACCTGGGTTAAGAGATAAGGTGTTTCTGGGTGCATCTCGATCTCTTAATACTTCCCCTCTTGTCCCTATACTTTCTACAGGAGTTTAAGAAATTATCACCCATCTCTTCACATTGACACAGAGTGCAGTCCGGAGAACCAACCCACCCCAGTCTAAACCGATGGGCGTTAAGGAGAGAATGTCCTGCCCGTGGCCTGGACAGGATACGAGCAGCCCACAATGGGAGACCGTCTAGGGGCAAGGCAAAGGCACAATTCGGTTGCAACCAAAACAGTGGCCACCTAGTCGTGGCTGAACACCACTCGTTTTTCCACTTCAGTTGGAACAATTTTTGCACGATTGGTTTGGTCATCCTGGCTGATGTCATGAGTGTCACCACTGGGACTTCATGCAACATAGCACTCTTCGCTAGCCCATCAGCTAGAGTGTTGCCTTGAATCCCTGCAATACTCTTTACCCACTCTAACACCACCACACCAGTCTGGAGCGCAGCCAGCAGCTTCTTGCAAACCGAGTACACAAGTGGATCGTATACGTCAAACCTCTCAGCTGAGCCTTGAATCACCTTAATGGCAGACATAGAATCAGAAAATATTGTAAACGACGGCAGCTCCGTATCCAGAGCCTCATCCAGAGCGATGGAAATATCCATCAGCTCGTAAATGGTACTAGAGCTCACGCGTTGCACCTTGCGACGCAGAAACAATTTAATAGAGAGAATTGCCATCCCAATGCCCCCTCTTCATGTCTGACGATGAAAGGAGGCATCACAGTACATAGCACACTCAGTGTGCTTTGGCCAAAAGACGCAGGACAGATCAGAACACCACAGCCACGGACTCAGTGAACTTGCCCTGCATACATTAAACGAGAGGCTGTCAGCCCCTTGTTGCAGGTAGGTCACTTCCCGACCTGCAACTACAAGTGCTTCCCTGACCCTGGAGCTCGCACTGGCGTAGTCCAACAGGATCTTGGAAACCGGGTCTGCAGTTCCTCTCGCCACATTCCGCAGACATAGAGAGACCAAGAGCTCTTCAGAGCGCCACTTCAAGGGTAGTTCATAACACTCTGTCCAAAAGCCCTGAACAGAGGTCGAGACCAGGCACCTGAGACCAACCTGCAACATTGATTTACAGAAACTTGCAGCGTCTTGATGTGCCTCTGGCTGATGCTCAGGAATGGCAGACTGTAGTCCAAGAGAGACTGAACAAAGGTTCCATAAACCCACAGCAGAGGCCCCTTTTGATGTACTTGACATATGAGAGCATTTGAGGATTGCTGTACAGGCACTAATCTTCTCATTCAGCGACCTAACATGAGCGTTCCACTCCAGTCGTTCGTCCAGAATCACACCAAGGTATTTGACAGAATTTTTCTGGGTAACAACCACTCCATCAACCACAACTAACAGTGGATCTCTTGGTCTTACCACCGAACGGGTGAAAACCATCAGCTCTGTCTTGGCAGGGGCTAACAACAGACCCCTTTCACGCAAATGACACGAAATGCTGTTCAGAGCCTGCTGCACAGCACAGAGGCACTCTACAATATCACCACCAGCAAACCACATTGCAGACATTCCCACCTCCACTAAAACATCATTAATAGCCACGGCCGGAGCTGGCTTCAGTAGACCAAGACCCATCCACTTTAGTAAGAAAACTTCCGGACACCCAGAAGAGCAGCTATCGCATTCAAAAGTTTTTCCCAACAGCCATTTTCCTGAGATTAGCCCGAACCCCGAATCATTACTAACTGTGTCATAGGTGGCCTTAATATCGAGAAAGACCTCCACAACAGCAAAGCCATGCGCCCACGCTTCTCTAATATCGGACAGGAGGTAAAGAACAGCATCCTGCGTGCTCCGCTGCCTGTAGCCAAACTGGGTTGGAGTGAATCACTCGTGATACTCCAGGTGCCATGTCAATTTCAGAATCAACATCCGCTTATATACCTTGCGAAGGCAAGACAAGAGCGTGATTGGACGGTAGTCGACCAGGTCAGACTGGACACTCCCAGCCTTGTGCACCGGGAGAAGGATGGTGAATAACCATGATGGGGGAACGGTACCCCTATCAAGGAGTGTCTGGAAAAGACAGAGCAACTTACTCACTGCTGAAGCCGACAAGGTACGGAGACTGCCATACGACACACTGTCAACACCAGGGTACTGCTGCTCTTGCACTTTGCCAATGGCTGGTCCATGGGGGAACAGCCATTTGCCTCGAGTGACACACGTGGAGGTGCTGAACCCGAAGGGAGTGTATAAACACTCGCAAACCGGCTGTTAAATGCGTTTGCCATGCCTTCTTTAAGCAAGGCCGGTTTGTCCCCACCTTCAAGGTCATATACCAACGACTGAGTAAATCTGCCATTCCGACGAGCTAAAATGCTCTAGGCCTGTCCCAAAGACCCCACCGCCGAGATTTGCCTGCACAAGTGCTCTGGATAAGATCAGTTCTCAGATCTAATTAGGTACGCTGTTTCCTGCACTGTGCCGCAGTACACCAACCACCTCTCATAACATGGGAGCCTCTTCCACTGCTGGTAGGTGTGCCACCTGTTGCGGATCGCAACCGAGCAGACATCCATCCACCATATTGGGTAGACCCTCAGAGAAGGCGAAGGTCTCAAACGTCTGCTCCCACCAACATGCTCACTATCCCACTCTGAGAACACACCATTACTAACTTGCGGTCGCAGGTTCACACGGCAACGAGAAGGAAGGGCAGGACGACCAACAGGGTGGAGAATCACTGGAAAGTGATCATTACCCTAAAGGTCATCAGACACCCTGAAAGAAAATTTGTTTACTAATTCCGGGGTGCACAAAAAGACGTCCAGCACCGACTCTTGCACAACCCCTCCCTGCCACGTAGTGAAGTTGGTGTACTAGCATGCAAAACAGCCAAATGTAGCTCATCAATGGCACTAGGCAATCTTCGCCCCTTGGTGTCCGATCCCACCGACCCCCAATTAAAATGATGCACATTAAAATCACCCACTAAAATAAATGGGGGTGAAAACTGCCCAAACCTAGTTATCCAATCCCGGGTTCCCTGTCACATGGAGAAACACCACAATCACGCAACTTTCCCAACACCAAAATTTTGACTGCACATGCATCTATGCCAGAGAATGTTGCCGTTAACGGAAGAACAATATAGGGTACAGACCACTTCAAAAATATTCCGACCTTTAAACCTGAAAAAACAAATCACAATTAAAGCATGCACTGTGAATTGCCCCCAAATCTGGTGCTTCTTGAACACCTAAAATGTCAGCAAATTGAAGAAGCTTTTCCACTTCTTCAATTTTATTACCAATGCCCCGTGCATTCCACGTCACTACAGATCGCACATATGATGATGCTATTGGTGAAAACTCTGCACACTAGGTGACCTCCCCACTACCCACTGTACCTGCTCCCTCATCTTCTTGTAATACTTGACTTACATCCGCTTCACACTGACTAATTGTGAAGCACACTCATCAAGCTTCCCGCAACACCCTCTACTTCGTCCACAACCCGTACCGCAAGGCACTGAATACTTTCACACGATGGCCGTGCAGTGGCTTGCTCAGCAATCCGCACTTCAGCACTGGCATCGTTTTGCTGTTCCATCTGCTACAGTACTTCAAAATCAGTTACCATCTCTTCCAGCAAAGGAACTCGGATGGAGCATTAGCACTAGCACTAGCACTAGCATTAGCATTATCTTGAGCTGGACACTCCCCTACTGGAACCACTTTACTACGATGATGCTTCCCACTCCGCACTTTGCCACTTTGAAAGTGCTGCAGCCACTTTCCCTCTTCGACTTCAGTTGTCTTGTCAGCACTGGATGCATCTTTACCCCATCAGGAACTTCCTCTGCCTCGCTCACATTTGGGCTACCCAACGCAGCCAAACTTGGCGATGGAGCTCCATGAACCAAGGCTCTCTGCCCCCGGGGCGCAGTCACTGGTTGCTGCCAGGCTCGTCAGCCCACTACTGCTGCTGCGTTGGTGCATCTCTCGGCATGCTGCAAGCAAATGTATACAAAGTTGCGCGGGTCGCGGTACCCGCCACAGGATGCACACTCAAGGCTCACGCACGCTCGCCGGAAGTGATCTCACATTCTGCAGCAAAAGCACCGCGGTGCACGATCAGCAATTACGACCAAGGACGGGACGCCTCGCACCGGTAAAACGTCAGGAATGTCATCAACTGTAGTAGTATCCCTCAGTTTAAAACGTACAATACGAACATTAGGGGCACACATCGGTTTACCTCGGATGGTCAGTCTCTCGTACGAGTGGTGATCCAACGTGCCGAATTCCCATATCACACTTGCAATGTCGCTAGCACTCACTGCATGTGGCAGCGAGTGCATTCGTGCCTCAACCCTCTGTTCATGTAAATCAAAAGTTTCCACTGGGAAGCCCTTGATAACCATCCTCGCGTCTAGCAACCGGCGCTTGGCGGCTGCCAATTGCAACACCACTTCGAACGCGTGCCCGACATGGAGTGGGCCACAGGCAACTATCTTCCCTGGTCCTACCACCTCCTTTACAGTAAGATAAATTTGCGCAGAGGGATATGGCTTTCTTCCCATGCCACACATTAGAACCACTGACTTGGACATGTCCACATTCATTAGGCTACCCACATACAATTTGCGAAGTGCCAGCACGCTTCGGGCACGATTTCTTTTAGTGGGATCATTGTCACCATCACCTCCACTGACCTCTCCACTCCTCCCTCGTCCACCCCAACTCACTGCAGTCGAGAACAACGCCTTCACAGACTGTGGAACAGTATCCCGCTCATTGGCCCTGTCCAAATCACTATTACTGTCAAACCCACCATCACTATCCCCACCATCTTCAATTATCATCTTCTCAGTGCTAACTCCGAACTTGCATATTGCTTGCTCACACAAGCCCATTCGTTTTGCTTCACTAACTATAACCCCATAGGCTTTCTCAGAAACAACTCCAGTATTCAGTTTTGTACCACTTACTAATTTCTTGAACACCAAACTTCGCAAAAGGGCATCAACACTCACCGCCGTTTGAGAGTCGACATCAGCAGCTATTACAACAACAACAATTACGCTCTAACAATTACGCTCCAACCACAATAAATCATTTACTTGGCGGCGACACATTAGTGTGTGCCTAGATTGAGTGCGGTAATCCCTTCTGGGATTTTCTGCCTGCAGAGATGACGAGAGTGACAATTTAGCTGAAGAAATTCATGCGTAAAACCCATCATCTGGTGCTTCTCTGAAACATTAAAAATTTAACACTGCAAAGCCAACCGCCAGCGCCGGATTATTCAGTGTGCAGTGGGTAGCACAGAGACTCATTTCAGAAGAGGTATCACCAGGGCTTCTACTGAGTTGGGACATACCTAGACCACTAACTCTGGGTACCCACTAACTTACTCTGGACAATAATTTGCACAGTGCGTCCACTGGTATTAATCTAGCCGGTCAACAGTTACACTTGAAATGACGGTCGGTGAACGAAAACTTCATGGAACCTTTAAACTTGTGATTTATTCTATATTTTTTGAGAAATTGTTACTTTTCTAGTTTTGTTAGGAATATAATATCCTTATCTACAGCTACTTTAATATAAAATTTGGCTGCACATTGAAAATAGTTTTCATGCTAAATGCGTTGAAACCCAAAATGAGGAAGTTTTCTTCCCAACTAAGCTAAGGTGAGCTAAGAACCAAGGCTGTCCATTCAACCAAGGCTATGAAGACCCACTCAGCACCATTCCGTATTTCTTTAGGTACTCTCTTCCGTCTTCCGCTGTGACTGCCTCCAGTCGTAATTCTTTTAAACCACGTTTAGACAGGTTCTTACAGTACATTGTTTTATTTATTTACGTATTGTTTTTATTATTATTTTGGATGGGTTGGGAAGGAGGTTACCTTAGTGTTAGCTTTGGGTTGGTGCTGTCATTATGCTATATCAAACTATGCTACTATACACTATACTAATTTCAAAATGTCCACCTATTTTCAAGATGATGCCCATTACAGTTTAATAATAACAATGGTACATTCACAACTTTAATTAGCTGCACCTATTTCGTCCACGTTATAGACCTCAGAGAAATTGGACGACAATAAGCATTATTTCAAAATAGCGACCTAATTTCCAGATGACGCCCCTTTGAAATTGATAATGATCGCAGCATATCATCCATTTTAAGGGCACGTTTACGCAACCACTCACTTTTGCATTCTTGCAGCTAGAAGCTAGAAATCACCTCAATTTCCAACATGGCGGCGGTTTTATGTCTGCCGCCTCGCAACGAAAACGGCAAATAACTGACTTCAGAAGCGTTTGGGAAAATTGTTTCGTCATGAGGAAATCTTTATATTATTGGCACGGATTATAAGACTGCAAGTATTTACTCAAACCATGTCGGATTTAGCTAGTCCATTTAGCGTTGTTACCATGGCAATGTCACCTTTGCCATCGTGAATGAGTTCTAGCTGCGAGAATGCAAAGGCTAGTCGCTGCGTAAACGCGCCCTAATTCGTTGCAACTAGTTCGTCTACATTCAAAAATTGAAGAAAATTGGACGATAGGAAGCATAATTCAAAACGGACACGCAACCAAACTGAGTCAAATAGAGGGTGGGCATAGGGACCCAACATTTACATCTCAAGGGTAATATGCCACGAATAGGCAACAGCAGAGTCTGACAAGTTTTGGGAAGGTCGGGGGGGGGGGGGAGTTACTTTACCTCAGTCAGATTCCACTGAAGAGACGAGGGAGGACTACAGTTTTATTTACATCGTAAAGTGAATGGCTGGTTTTGGTGATAATTTTTCGGTCTAAGTGCGCCCGGAATCTGATAAGGTGGAAGAAAGTTCGTTAACCCAAAAAGACTGCTACAAAGTTCGAGTGGTGGTTGAGCTTGTTGTCATTGTGTTACACAATCGATGTCTGGCAAGGTTTGGGAGAGCCACTGCCCAATCAAACTGTCTAGTAGGACACGCAGTGGGAAAGTCAGTAGATCCATATTCTTTTGAGTTGTGTCGTATCTCAACTTTACAGTGAAATTACTTAGAAATCATAAATGTTGCATCTGATGGAATTTTCCAGACTGAGTTTTGCCCAATTGAAAGCCAAAAGGGTAATTGGAGTAGGGGACAGAATAGGGAGAGTTAGAGGCAGTAACCAAAGGTGGGTGGTGATATTGGTATATTTTCTGGCAAGGTCTGAAATGAACTCGTTGGTTTGATAAAGTTTCAAGAGTTTTTATCCTACTAGGCTGCCTGCCTTGAAATATGGCTTCGATTGTCATTTGTTTGTCATGTGAGTGGTTGGTCGAAATAAAATGGATCCCTTTGGGGCAGTCTAACTGGGGTAAATCCCCCAAAACTGTGTCAGACTCTACGGTTCTGTATTCAGAGCACCAAGACTTAAAATCCAAGAATACCCATTTTCCCTTCGGATGTCAATATAAGGCCTCTTTCGGGAATCCTTTGTGGCTTGTAAGACTGGCAGTTCAAAACACAACTATTAAATGTCCACTAACCCAAGCTGTCAGACAAACTTGACCTTATGACGCATTAAACATATAATTGAGTTCTGCAGATTAGTTACTCGACCGAGCAAGAGACGCTACAATCAATGTGTTTTCTGTTGTGTTGCTGAAACATCTGGATGTTAACGCATTGTAAGGCTATCTAGTAGATATCTGAGGATACATCGTTAGGAACAAGGATGGCACGGGAGATGCGTTCTCGAAACCACTAACCTGTCAGATCGGGTTCCCTACTGCAGTTCTCTTACCGATGCTGTTGTGCTACGACCTGAAAATCTCTAAAAATGTTGGCGATAGGAATTTAATCTTCGAATTGATCTTTTCCGTGACCCAAAATTTTACCCAGTTCAGAACAAGATTGCGAGCGTTATCGTGTGTTAAGCAGACAGAAAATCCAAATTCAATCGCTTCCCTCGTCCAAATATCTGTGCTCAATCAAATATCTAAATCTTGATCTGCATTGTTGGGCTCGAAATTTGCTGCAAGTCGATCATTATTACAAAAGAAATTAAGCTTTTTCAAATTTATCGATCTAACAAAACTCACCATTTTCAATTAGAAATCCCTGAATAGTTAATGAATTCCGATGAAGTAAAGAGGAGCGACAATAAAGCCATACTGGAACAGGTCGTTGAGTAGCTGCCAGGGTCACTGGATATAGTCGTAGTTTATCAAACCAATGCTGTGAGAGCGGCTTTCATGTACCTAAAAAATGCAAATTTTTTCATGGTTTTGTTGGCAGCAGCTGCAATTTTCAGCAAGTGGAATCTTTTTATGCTTCTGAGTGATTAGACAGAACAACACAATGTAACACCAAAAAACAGGTGATTTAAGCGCCACACTGTGAATAATAATTATGTACCCATGTTGCATTTTATATGGTCATGTGACCATACGTAATAAAATCGAAGAGTGACCAGCGATTATGAGAGTGTTGAGTTACCATAGTGATGTAGTGCGTTGGTGGCCCAAACCAAAGAACTGGGTTCAATTCCGAACTGACGATGGCACGTGAATGTTTTCGTCATAATTGCTGTTCACTCTTAGCTGTTCAAAATGTTAAGCTTACTGATCACGGTTGTGGCCAGAAACTTGATGGCAGCCATTAAATTTTCTTTTAAGTGGCAAAACTTGACGGGTTTTTTTCACTGTTGGTGTTGAGTCTCATCAGTAAATCAGTCAAGAGCTCAGAGCATATTCAGGGGTGGCGCCTAGCCTTGGCCCCCCCCCCCCCCCCATGTCGGGGAGTAACCGAGGTTGTCGTCGGGGAACAGTCGGAAGACGGAGTCTACATGACGACACACAATTCGTAAAAACTTGGGGGAAAAAAACTCAAAAAAGAGTTTGCCTTTTTGTTTGCCAGTATATCCTACTGTTGCTACCTCAATAATTCCATAATTTAAGAGCTGTCTTAGTTAATGCAGAAACGTCAATTAAATATATACAAAACAAAATTTGTTAAAGATTCTAGCTAAGTTTTCGTTGTTTGAATTCGTGATACCAATGAACTGAACGATTTTCAAATGGTGTACAGCAAGTGGCTAAACTGAAAATTGATTTGCTGCGTTAGACCGTCAACGCCATCATTTAAGAGGGATCTTAGTTATAAGACACGTTTGGGATGCCAAGGCCTTACCAGTTATTTCTAAAAGGAGAAGGCCGGATTTTAAAAGCCCAACGCACAACGCGAAGTTTGTGAGGGGTCATGCGGAACCCAAACAAACGGAGAAATGGCAGCCCAGTGGTTAAAGTCCCGGCCTCCCAACCAAGAGGACGCTAACTCAAATTCAGCGTCTAACCAATACAGGACTTAAAAGTTCACTGTGCAGCTGTGTGTTCTTGCTATGGTTACAGCCGAAATGTCGGCTTAATTTTTACAGAACAAAACTTGTTAACCTTTCTCCCAAGTTTTCGTCAGTTGAAGTCTGATAACAATTACTCCATAAAAACCAAGCGAAGAATCAAAATGAAGACAAAGTTGGCGGTTTGATTTATTAGTGGCTCTTTTTCTCTGAGCCCATCGCCACCGTGATTTAAAACTAATTCTCAGTTAATTCAAGAACGTCAGCTAAATCTTCCGCCATTTGAAAAGTAAGCAACAATACTTTCAAACCTAAATTATTCAGTGTTAGTTAACGTTAGTTTAATAATATTTTTAAAAATTTAAATTCATTAGTTAATTTAATTTGTAATAAAATTTATAAAAAAAAACAACAGAATTTTGGCCGTGATTAGGTTTTTAAGACCTTTCATGCTAAAGAATGTTTACGAAAAACATCCGAAATTTGCTGAACAATGTGGTGCAAACGTGTCTCGAGAAGACGAAAATAGGCCCTCAAATAGCATAAAATGCTTCAGCTGGGAGCGCTTCCCAGACCACCTAGCTGGTTTCGCCGAGCTCCTGCTAAAGTAGAACAAATTTGAATAAAAAATGTTCATTTATTTTCCCTCCCCCCCCCCCACCCGGGTCGGGGAATCATTGCCCCCCTTTCTGGAGTTGGCTGGCGCCACTACTAAGCATATTTAAGTTTAGATAAAAGTGTATTCATTCAATACAAATTACAAGCCCCAAACAGAAAAAACGCGAACACGCATCCCACAATAGCTGATGCTCGCATGTGGTGTGAGAACAGCAGACAAAAAAAAAAAAAAAAACAACTGATCTGTATAAAAAAAAACTACATGGGCATAAAATAAAATAAATAATGTATATACTATCTGTACCGCCGATGCAACATACATCGGTCTACCTGGTTCATGCATGCGCCAGCGAAATACTTTACTAGGCAGCATGAAATGAAATCGTCAACCGACTGCACACCCCCTCCCCCACATTCCCCATTGTGTGGTAAGATTTTCCCCCGTGGGTCCTCCTGCCCCTCGTATTCCCTCTATTGTGTGGTCAGATTTCTCCTCCCCCTGCAGCCTCTCCGGTACCCCATGTCCCTCCGAACCTCCTCCCCCCCGAATTCTCCTATTGTGCGGTCTGAATACACTCCATCCCTGCTCCCCCTCCCGTGGAACCCCCTGGTGTTTGGCAAGTAAATAGTGCGTTCAATAGAGGGCGCCATCTTATTCTCAGTGTGTGGGTGACTTGCCCGTTTCTCCGTTTTGATATCAAGGGCGATTAGCCTTCAAGTACGATCGTGCATGCAGTGATTGTTACTAACCCTAACTTTGAAACTAGTTAACTCGGCTCTAATAGCCAGCAATTATAGAAGCAATATTTCGTTTGTTACTGATTGTTACAGAGCACATCCATTCGCACTGTCGGCCACTCACCCTCTTTCATTGTAGTGCATGATGAGTTTGCTATGTGCATCTCATCCTAACTATGCGTATTTATACATAGAGAAATAATGAAAATGGAGATAAAGTCAACATACAATACGACGAGACGTGAAAAAAATAAAAATCCATTAGCAATGAAAACCTCTAGGAAAGTAAAAATAAGTACAATTCAGTCAATTCAGTTTTGTTAATATTTCAATAGTTGGAAAAGTGCGGGCCATTGTACTGCGAATGGCCCGCACTTTTCTGCAACAATGCAAAAAGCTTTGTTAGCCTATTGTTTCTTCCCTACCAATAAGTCGGAAAGCGGTTATTCAGTAAACGAAAAAAAAAATCATAATGCTAACTAAAATAAGTTGGTTCCAATACAAAACAACAAATGTAGCGCTTTCCCCTTCTCCCACAAAAAGTTACTTTTTTCTTTGTTTTGTTTGTCGATGACCGAAGATACAATGTGAAGCCGGTGTCAAGGGCATCGAATGAACTGCCATTCAACACAACCACGTGATAATAACAACGGTTCAACGCAATTACACGTTTGATTCTGAAGATGGAAAACTTTCACTGAGGTTACAAAATGGAGCTAACTGTTGACAATGGCGATTTTAATTTAAATTCACAATGTATCATCGCGAAATGTCGTCTCTGTGATGGCGTGAGAATGACACATAATTCCCTTTAGATAATTCCTTTTATGTTGAAATCCCGTTTTGTATTTCCTAACAGTTTCTTCACAAGAACTTGTTTTGGATTGCGTCTTGTGACATCGTCTTGCTTGATTGGCGCTGAAGAAAATGAGTGCATTGTCTACCAGCGACACGCTTGGCGTCTTCCTGTTGGCACACTCAATAGGCCTACTTTCCTTCGTACAAAACATCCGGTAGCTGTTGGTAAGCCATAAGAGTGTCATCTTTCACTATCACTTCATTCATTCGTCTCCAGCCATGGCCATCTTTCTGCTTCTCACAACATGTGCCGGTAAGTCATCAACACGACGGTCCACTGAGGAAGCATTAGTGCATTACACACACGAAATGATTTTCGGCTACAATACCCAAGGTGCTTCTATGAAATCGATAATTTATGTGTTTTCCAAGACCGAAGGTGGAGGGACATTTGCTGCAAAAAAGTTGAGTACTAAAACACACAAATTACAGATTACTTAGAAGCATCAGTGGCATTCTGTGTGAGAATTTTTTTTTTCTGCAGAACCGTTCTCCTAAGCCATTTCATTTTACGGTTTCGATTTCGATTTCTACTTTGATTTACGATTTTGAGTTATGAAGTAATTCCGATTTATGAGGTTTAGTTTTACGATGTTTATCATGTTTTTCCCTAGGCTATTTGGTGTAGCGATACCAGCCTCATCTCATTTCGTCATCCTACCTATAATTTCGTTTGCGTCTTCGTTGGTATTCGTATTAAGTAGGCTTAAACCTAATTTGTATGCCTCTCATAACCCGAAATCAAACGTATATTGCCACTGGTCTAACAGCTGGACCAGCTTAGAACAGAGTGCTCAGTCCGAAGGCAGGACCCACTGCTCACCACTAGTGTTGCTGCCGGCCAACCGGACTGCCCAGAAGACGCGGTCCACGGACTAGACTCCTCGACGGGGGTTACATCAATTTATCAGCTCCGATTCCTGGCGAGGAGCAGTTTCATTTTTCCGTAAAAGTCCGATGATTCACGAAGGTGACGACATTGCCCTAATTTGGACATAACGAGAAGGGAAGCAAACCACTTTTGTATACATCTTGGTTTGTTTGTCGATGATCATTCAGCGACAAATAACGCTTTGATCTATATAATTACTGTTTAGAATGGTGTGGTCTTTTGAGTATACGTCAAGCAAGGTGTGGTTTCTTCAGTGTTAAGTAGAACATGGTGGTCGTTTTGCCGAAGAAACGAAAAATTCTCGCATTAATACAATGTCCTAAATGACGACAGCAGCTGCGATCGAAAATAAAAATTACTTGTAAACACAGAAGCCACGCTCAAAACGAATTTTCACGTAAACAATCCAGTCCGCGTGAAAAGAGCGAATTTTCATTTATGAATAGTTTAGGTCTAAAAACTCGACGTACGATGAATGAAATGTTTATTCATTCGTAAATCAAAATTAGTTCCATTGCATAACTAAAATACGTAAAGAATACCTTGATACATAAAGCATATAAACAATACACAACTGGTATAAACGCCGGTCTAGTAGGAAACCATGTTCAACATGTCCAAACCATGTCCAACACTGCCCCCCCCCCCCTTGTTATCAAATTAACGTTTGTTTCTGTGGGAGCCCGTGAATGAACGAATTTCCTTTATTGGGGCCTGGACCCTAGGTCACGCACTCCCCCCCCCAAATATTATACATACATTATACATATTACCAATACATCATCTGTAGAGTCCCAGAGTTTTATGTCAACAATGTATGCCGTAATATTTCGTTTTATACTGATTGTTACTAATAATCGACATTACCCTTCACATTGCTGACTGTTTGCCCTTTTTTCACTACTATCATGCAAAGAATGAACACGCGTGCCCTTCTTATTTGCTCCTTCTTGCTAAGAATGAACATGCTTCCTCCATTTTATTGCTGTCGTGAAAAGAATGGAAACACACGTCCTATCGCATTGTTTAACTGCGTTTGGATTGGCTGTCACAATGATATTGCTTCCATGCAAACAATCGGGGAAAGTTGGAAGCACTACCATAGCCTACTTTGGTGTTATAGAGATAACCCTGCAGCTGCACAACTATTTGATCAAGCAACGTAAAGCGAACAGCATGGGGGAGGGGCAAGTAGCTGGTGCTGCCGGGCCGCACGTAATTCAGTAACATTGCCTCACGATTGTCAGCAATTTGTAGGCATGTGCCCTGACATTGATATGGTGTTTCATAGGTACCGGGTGGTCTCACGTTATTTAAGTCTTTGTTTTAGCGCTTATGTAAGACATTAACCGTAAGTCATTACCATTTATTTCTACCTTACACTAATATATTACCAGAACCTATTTACCTTTCTGCTTCGTACTTGAATTAATATACGTTTATGACACTTAGATTTAAGCAACCATGGACGAGAAACCGAACGGGTCAACTCCTAGGCAGTGCAGGTTGGAGCTAAGACTGACGCCAGTAAAGTGAGCACAGCGAGCATAAATGACGAAAAAATAGTAAGCAATAGTAAAGGCACAAGCCACAAGCCAGTGAAACACCACGTGTGAAATGTGACAAATATGAAAGACGGTATGTAGCTTTCAGGGCTGAATCTATGGAGTGGTACGTTGGGGACGAGTCGGTAATGATGGGCGGCATGACGAAGATACCAAAAAGTGGGTAACAAGCATCAACAAAAATCGGAATCCTGTCGGAAATTTTGGCACCTATCTGGCAATTATATTTGTGTTATCTTCGATTCAATTCGATTCGTCCTTGGTGGCTCTAAGCTGTGATGGTTGGAAACGTACATTGAACTACGCCTTTCAGTTAACGACTACATGTGCATTGCATGAGAGTGAATAATTAGCGGAATTAATAACGGGTTGCTTTTATTATATTTACCCAACTGCATTTTATGTTTTTTTTTTCAATTACTTACCTTAATCAGCATGTCTAACACGAATGTGAGCAACTATAGGCTATCAAAGAGTCCGTCTTTACTTTTATTGTCACACTAGCAAAGTAGCTCGCTCATTCTGCGTCGCCTCGCTGTGCTCCAGGACATTCTGTTGGTAACTGCTATTGTTCTGACTGACATACCACGCCAAAACCAATCTACTGTGCTTGGCAAACGTTAAAAATAAAACCTCTAAATGGAGCAGTTATGTTGTCCAACAGTTCCTGCTAGCACATGCACAATTCGTCCCCCATTTTTTTAAATAATAGTTTTAAGTGAATTTTTTTTGAGTTTTGAGTATTTTTTTTAATAGTTATTATTAATTTTATGTTGAGTGCTTCTTACACTTTTTTTTCGTCAAAAGTTAACTTTTTTTTGCATTGTTCACACTGCTCACACGTCAAATTTCATTACGGTCTTCCTTTCAAATGCTAAAGTGCTAATTTTTGCACGTTTGTATGTTTCGTGCGGGAACGATAAGCATCCTAAAGCCTTTCCAATCAGAACTGCAGGAAACTCACTTCCATAATACACGAGATATGAAATTGATGCTACAAATATGAGTATTTTGGTTCGGGTTTTAAGTATTTAATTTTTTTTTAATAAGCTTGGTATTTTGGCTCGTCCACTCTTTTGTGCAGGAATACAGTGTGTTGTTAGCATATTGTGTGTTTTAACTTGTGAACAAGGCCTAAATGGTATGAGGCCAAAAATTAAAGCAGTGTTGTTGTTTTTATGAACTTGCAAGAGTTACTGTCCGTCTGAGGAGTGGTCTTTTTCTACATTACTAAAAACTTTTATAAAATAAGCACTCAGAGCTAAAAAAAAATACAGTCAAAACTATTTAAAATAAAATGGGTTACGAATTGTCCCCATACGAAATTTGGGACGAATTGTGCGGGGACAAAAGGCCGGGGAAGAATTGAACAATGACAAATGTTAAAGTTATCAATGTGAAATTTTATACGCATAAAATTCCTCCTGAAAAAAGATCTAGCTGAAGATAAAACGGTGTGACCTTTTGAACGTTCACAGTTCTATGAAAGATGTGGTATACACCCAAAACCAAAACTAGCATAAGAGAAGCCGCCAAGTTTTCAAAAAGGGTTGGCCTTTGAAGGTAATGATACCATTCAACCAGGAAAAGGCCGCCAAAGTTTATTCTTTAACCAATTTAATAGTACCGAATAATACTTTGGACGTTTAAGTCGTTAGATGAAAATTTGAAGATTGCTACCGTGAGTAGCAGTGTTCTAGTTGTCTTCTAACTTTCGAACTATTAGTCGGAGCGATTAAGTTGGCTGCCTTTACCAACTGATTACTACTTTCTTGGGCCTAACCTTTATGGAAATTTGGCAGTTTCACTCACACCAGTTTTGGTTTTGGGTGGATTATATTCCTCCATGTTCATGTTCACGCTGGATTTGTCATTATTTTGTGTGGGAGAGGCAGAGAATAAATGGCGAACAATGCCTCATTAGCGTTTTGTTTTAATTAGGTAAATCTTCTTGTTGCCGACCACTTTGCAAGATAGGGTCGTGATAAGCGAATGATTGCCCCACAAGTTTAAAGTGATTGTTAAAGCGATTGTTACAGCTTCTTAAAAATTAATATCAGTCTCATTTTATTCACTATTGATTTCCACGATCTTATTATAGACTATGGCCCATGCTACGCACAACTGGTGTTGGATGCACCGATTGCCACACTGGTTCGGTTTGATCACACATGTGTATATCCATGTTTCACCCAATTAAGTGTCCTCAATCAAATTTGTGCGCACGCGGGCTAACAAACGCTGATTTCGAAAGTGGCAGCTAATGGAGAATTGGGTTGGACAACAGACCTATTCGTAAATACAGTGGCTTGTGTTGTTGAAGTCATCACGTATATAGATCAGTGGTAGCTAGCAAAGTGACGGGAAATGTGTCATAGTGTTGTTAATGAAGCCAGTAGCGACTTGTTGCAACTTTATGATTCCATCGTAATTTTAGGCCTAATTTTCTGCTTTTAGGCCTAATGTTTTTACCTGCTGTTTTAATTTTGTAAGAAGCAGCTAACGGAGAATTTGGTTCGAGAGTAGGCCTATTCATCCATGCAACATAGCGTCGCAACTATTTTAAATTAAGCTAATGAGTGTCGTTAATGAAATCCTTTTGTTTTTACGGTTGCATGTTATCCTGATGTATGACCGTTTCGCCGTATCCCATTTCTTCGAATCCCGTTTCACCGAATTTTAATCCGTGGATTTATTTTCGGCGAAAGGGGAATTCCCGTTTCGCCGAAAAAATTTTAACGTAAAGGATAGCAGTAGAAAAGATTGACATGTAAAAGCGAAAGTTTCGGGGGTAGGGCGGAAATTACTATACAAATGAACAAGACGGAAAGCTAATTCTGCATGGACGATTAGTGGGAAATTGACAGTATGGCCATTTCCTTTCGGTTCTGTCAATATGGCTCGGAATTTTTTTGAGTAAGCAGAACAGACGCCTCCAAAATTGACCGCTGAAAAAAATGAAACCACAACCGACAAAAATTGCCTTAACTGGTATTGGTAAAGAGCAGGAAAGGGCCACAATCTGAACAAACTAAAATCTCACTTAACACGTAACGTCCTACATTACTTAGGCCTAAAGAGTTTTCTTTATCAGTACGTGATGAAACAAAAAGGAAATGAAGATTTAACTTAAATAAAGTGAAGGTTTTAGAAGTAAAAAATTAAATCCTAATTACCTTATTCTATATAGGTAAAAGATTTTCCAGAAAATGTTAAAATTCTCTGATTTTTGGTAAATATTTGTCAAATTTCCTGATTTTTCCAGACTTCACAAATCCCCTGAATTTTCCCTGTTTTCCAGACAGGACGCCACCCTGAGTAATCAAAACGGACAACTCGATTTCAGTTTTTTTTTTCAATTTTGTACGAATTTTATGTCGTCATGGAGACTACGTCTTTCGGCTTTTCCCCGACGAAATCTCAGTTACTCTCCCAGGTGGGGGGGGGGGGGGGCGGTCGCCCCGTGGTGCCCCCCTTGTGGCGCCACCCCTGTGTATGTACCTGTGGTGTTTTGGTGCGCTTGTTAGAAGCAGCACTTTTATTAAACAGAATCGTCCCTGGCTCTGCCTATGATTGTACGATACAAGATATTTACGAGCTAGGGTACAGGTTAATGATCTAATATCGTTCTTTACTACAGATATTATATCCTTACAGAAGCCTACAGACTTCTAATTCATGTTGGTTTGTTTATTCAGTCATTGGTTGCGTTTTGTGTGGCCCCACCTCGATGACTATTGACCCCAATTATCCTCCCACCTGGATGGGAACGTGTGGAGAGAAAGAGGAAGAAATCACCATGTTTAAGGACAAAATGACAACAATGCAGAACTGCTACGAAAATATCTTCAACACTTCAACTGGATTGCCTAAACAACTCGAAGATGAACCAACCACTAACCAGACAGATTCATGCGTGTAAGTAACCAACACTCCTTCAATTAAAAATTCTCTCCGTTACCTGCACTGAGTTCGGTTTTAGCAATTGCGGTTCCTTTTGGACTGGCCATTATTACCTCCCTCATATGTTAACCTCTTTGCTTCGTTCCACTTGTAAAGATCATTGTCGTTTGGTAAACCACCGTTACTGATGGTCCCAAAATCTTTACCTCAAGTTGAATTAGTAATTATTTGCAAAACACACTTTCGCCGTTTTCACGTACGCGTCGACTCCTTTTGAAGTTGCGGTACATAAAATCATAATGTGGGCAAACACTTTATTCGGCAACAAATTTATCTGTAAACTACATTCTTTGGGCTGGTTCGGCACAGCGATAGTGCATTCGGGACTGTACTGCTAAAATATCCCAGTTCTAAATAATTATGATCTAACCTAAGAAAACAAGATGAAATTAATTATGTGCGTGAATCTAACTAATATTGTTGGTTAGGTTAGGTAGTTAAGGTTGATTAGGTTAGGTTAGGCTGGCTTGAAATAATAGCAACTATGGTAATCAATGCAGAGACATTTTTGCAGTCCTGAATGCACAATCGCTGTAGTAGGGAGAAAGAAACCGAAGGGAGATGGCGGCATGACGTGACGCCCAGCCGTAAGGGATGGAGTTTACAAAATATTTGTTCTGAATAAAGCGTTTGCCCACTTTTTCGTTATGATTTTGTGAACACCAACGTTGAAAGGAGTCAAAGGTGCGTGAAATTTGTTGATAGTGGTGAAAATGAGTTTCGTAATTAAATACTGTAAAATTAATAATGTAGCAGCTGTAGACACGGTTAACAGGCTTTTTGGGTTTGGTTTAGTTTAGAACCCCTACAGCGAAAGTCTTTAGGCTTGCTGCCTAATCGGTGATGGTGCACTGAAACATCCCTTTAAACATCCCTTTGGTCACTGAAATATCCCTTTGGTCTACTGTTGGCTACTCGAAAAGTAAAAGACACTTCATTGTTGAGTTACTTGCATTTAATCCTAAATGGGTATAGGTCATATACTTTTTACAATAACAACCAAGATATTCCATCAGATTCGATGCTCCTCTCGCAAAACCCTGAAAAAGACGATTCCCTCCACCTAAGGTCCAATATTCTGTCTCCCCCCCCCCCCCCCCCCACTGCGAAAAGTAAGCTTTTCTTAAACCTGAAAGTGTAGATAGTTTCTCAGGACTAATTAAAAAATTTTGTATTGACAGGTTCCCAATTGTGTGGAAAATGAGCCGTGACTTAAAGTATGTCCTTGAAAACAATAAAAGAAGTGCTCTTGAAATCCACTTTTGGACGGAAATTCATGTTTCATGACGGTAGAATAAGTTTTGATACAAAGGCCCCCGTGCACTAAGCAACCAAGCTGGGCGGTCAGGTCGCTGCGGCCAACGAGAAGGTTTATGGTTTATGTAGCATCGTGCACTTGGCCACCGCAGCCAGTCAGTCGCAGCGGCTACTGAGATCCCGGGCGGCATGCAGGCGACCATGCTTGATCCGTGTTCATTTTTCACCACGTGATCGAGAATTATCAATGAAAAACAGATGTGGTCGTGTGGTACGTCGCCATGTTTTTTGGCCATGACGATCACTAAGGCAGTTCAAATCAACATGTCCATGCCCTTCACAACTTCAAAACGTGCACCTTGAAAAATATCCCATGGTGAAAGCCATTTTTAGAAAGAACTATTCACCGGACGGCCCTAGAAATAACGCCAAAATTTTAAAAAAACGTACGTGATGGTGGGGGGAGGGAGGGAGGAACTCGGCAGGCTAAAAAAAGTTGAACACTCCCTTGATGCGCGTAAAAAATGTATGCCTTCCCCCTTGAGAGGGGGGGGGGATTGAGGCTTAATGGCGCGTCGACAACTTGGTCATTAGCGCCAACCGCAGTCACAGTGCAGTGGTCCGGGTTGCCACTGCACCACACATTACAGAGATGTTATTCAAACCCCTAATCTAAATCTTGTCATACATCTGTACCTCCTGCAAAAGTTGAAAAACACCGGACAGGAGGACAGACTTGAGAGGGTCCATAACCATCAGTTCCCCCCACCGCCTCAGAGATAAGAATAACCGGTCCTTTGTCGTCCAATGTCTTCTAAATTCTACGTTAAGTAGTAGATATCCGTGAGCCGTTGTCGATTTAACGGTTATAATTGCTCGCGAGCGAGAAACTGCTAATCCACTATCGAGGGGGTGGAGGGAAACACGAGTGGGCGAAGCCCCCCCTTCACCCCCAAGATAGTGGACTAGCCGTTTCGAGCTCAAGAGCAATTATAACCGGTGATTCCACAATGGCTCACGGATATGTATTTTAATGCTAAGGTGTGACGTCGAGCCAACATATCTAGTTATTTGAGATAAAAAAAAATTATTTGAAAATTTTATTTGTGAAACATGACGTAAAATTCCTGAACTCAAACTTCCGGTTTAAACTTCCTGTCTGCGAAAGTCTCCCGTACGCGAGGACGTCCCTATATCCAGTCCCAGTCACCGACGTTTGTGTTTAAGGTAAAACCGTATTTTTTTTTACTTTATTAGTTTAAATAAGATATAGCGTATGAAATGCGCTATTCGCTTGAGTCTCGTAGGTTTTTAGGTGTGTTTTAGAAGGTGTCAGTAGGCTAGTTTTCGTACCGTCGGAACGAAAGGTTGTCGGATTCGGCTTGGACCATTCAAGTTGATGGGGGGTGGGGAGGGGGCTAGCATTGTACGCGAGGTTTTTTTTTTTTTTTTTTTGGTGTTAGCGCGAAAAATGTCGCCAGGTTACAAATGTGCTGTTCCCTTGAGTATCGTATGTTTTTAGGTGTATTTAGGTGTGTTTACAAGTGTCGGTAGCCTAGTTTTAGTACTGTCGGAGCGAAAGGTTGGTGGATTGGGCCATTCTTCCATGGGTGGGGTCCTAGCATAGTAGCCTACGCGAGGTTTTTTTTTTTTTTTCGTGTTAGTACGATAAATGTCGTACTATGGCCATTTACGACATAGTAATGTTGGTTGAATTTGTGTTGTGTACGGTAGTTTTGCAAAGTATGTCACATGGTAGAGCAGTGGTTGTGTGGAGCGCGGAAAAAGTGTTAGATTATCAAAAAAAGTGTGGGTTATCAAAAAAAGTGTGGGTTATCAAAATTAACCCACGGTCACGTGTGTGGGTTTTCAGATTAACCGTATATAACGGCTACACTTTTAGCATTGGGATGTATTGGCGTGACGTCTACCACCGTATATTAATTAATTATAATTATACTTGATGTCTGCAGTAATAATGTCTAGGTATTTTCAGAATACATTTTTCACACAATTCGTCTGTGCTCGTAACTGACAGTTATTTCGCAATTGAAACTGAACTCCAAATAAATGCAACGTTGCCTCCTGCTTGTGCCACTAGCTGCAGCACTGGCCACCAATAAGTTATGACGATGTATTTCGAATTCCTCGTTCCAGTCATATATATTTTTTACATTTTTAAAATATTTTTTGTTCTTGCCTTCGATTCAAACCGTTGCTTTTGGCTGATGCTCATATCGCCACTGTGACGTCTTAAGTTCTCTGGAACTGAGCGTTTTGTAGAGTCGAAAAGGCCTGTGCAGCTGAGTGCCCTTCCGTGTTTGGTCAGGTAGTACATTAAACACAGTTACTGAATTATACTTGTAATTCCTCACCGTTTTTTTCTTCTTCAGAGCTTTGACGACATATGTGGCTTGTGTGGATGACTTTCTTACATCTCTTCGCCATTGTTTTGACGAAAGCCACCAGAATGATATGAACACCACCATCGCTGCATCAACGGCTATGTTCTCAGAAATCTGTGCGGGACTGGAGAAAGAACTGAATAACGGTAAGATGCAATTAAAAAATATACGAGGGCTTGCTCACTTCGGCAAATTTTGTACACTAAAGATTTCCTAGGATTCCCACGGTCTTCAAGTTATTTCAAATAATTTACCCGTGATTTCCACTGAGGATTTCAAGGATTTTTAGAATTTCCAGGATAGGTATATATAAGGATTTTCCAGGGATTTCTGATCAGAGTGTACAAGGATTTTATAGAGTGAGCAACCCGTCAACATTAAAGTGTGGCAACGTGTCCTTTATGGAGAAAAAGTGCCCTCAAAACCTTGAGGTAGACACACTTGTCGCCGTCATGTAGATGAGATTTACTTGTTGTCAGAACTAAAATTGTTGGCAGATGTAAAAAGGCGGCTGGAGACAAAGAAGAGTAGGAAACAAAATGCAGGTGGTGAGCACAGGGTCCAATCAAGTAGGAAAGGTCTTGGTTATGTGTCAAGTTTGCTGGTTAATCTTGACATATGCTAGTGTGTCGCCACCAAGCAGATATGATTATATATTAATTGTTATTGTCACTGTTTAATTGTACATGTACATGACTATATCTAGACACAGGCTAGTGTGTCGCGCCAAGTTAGGCAAGAAACATCACAACAAACATCACATCAATTAAATTGCTGAGGTAGTATACCATTGTAGCGACGCCATAGCGTCAGTGTCTTATATCCTAAGCATAGTTGGGCATATTTCAGGTACTTGAGGAAAAAATAATAATGCGGTACAAAAGCTTAAATTGTGTTGAAATCGAGAGCAATGACCCACCTGACAAAAACTAACCCGTCTAGGAATGCCAGCTAAGCTGCTTTCAATGCAAAATCTGACCCTCAATAACGTTGAAAATGTGTTACTACTAGCTAGCTAGTCCGCTCATCCCCATGTTAAATCTCATAGGGTGATTATTCATCGATGCCGAGATAACGGGAAGACTTCCAGCTATGAAATTGAACGAATCCGTGCAGTAGAATACGAACTGCCTACCTTATATGGTTTGGAGCCTGGGGCGTAATGGGGATAGCGTGGGAGGGCGCGTAAGTACGAACATATTGTTATAAACAGTAGTGGTAAAATACGATATTCGGTTACACATACATACCCCCCACTTCCGGTCACGTGATAAAAGTGGGGGTAATGATGCACTTCCGATCATCTGTTGAAAAGTGGGGGTTCCATTTTTCGTCAATCTGGAGGACGGTGGAAAAATGCATTTTACTATCTGTTTTCCGGCTTTCGTCGATGTGGAGGACGGTGGGAAAGTACTTTTTGCTTCCTCCTATGATGTCACTTCCGGTCACGTGATCAAAGTGGGGGTATTGATGCACTTCAGATCACATGATGAAAAGTGGGGGCGTCAGTTCCGGATTTTTCGTCAATCTGGAGAAGGGTGGAAAAGTGCTTTTTACTATTTGTTTTCCAGCTTTCGTCGATCTGAAGAAGGGTGGGAAAGTACTTTTTGCTTCCTCCTATGATGTCACTTCCGGTCATGTGATCAGTGTGGGGTAATGATGCACTTCAGTTCACATGACGAAAAGTGGGGTCGTCACTTCCGGTTTTTTGTCAATCTGGAGGAAGGTGACCTTTTTTCGTTTTTTTTTGTTATTTTGGAGAGGATGCCTTTTTCTACCTTTTTTAGGTCACAAACATACATATTCCCAGTCATGAGATCAAAAATCGGGGTGTCACTTCCGGTGGGTAACGAAAAGTGGGGGTCCTGTTTTTCATCGATCTGAAGGATGGTAGGAAAGTGCCATTTGCTACCCTATTTTCGTTTTCATCAATCTGGAGGATGGTGGGAAAGTGCCTCTCGGTAATTTTCTTCATTTTCATCGATCTGGAGGATGGTGGGGATAGTGTCTTTCAGTACCTTTTTTCATTATTAAAAATAAATAACAAAAAAAGAAAAAGCATGGATTCCAGTTCAATAATTTTAACGGGAATAGGTGGCGAACTGAGCTGCAATTTAAAAACGCCCATATACCTAGACCCTAAAAAAGAGTATGAAATGGCGCTCGTCTCCTTGGATACGTACTACAGTATTTTCAACGTGCACGCTGACAATAACGAATTTTTTTACACCATCGATGGTGGAGCGAATTGGATCGAGGTGAGAGTCGTTCCCGGCGCTTACGAAATTTCGGACTTGAATAATTTTATACAGTCTACTTTAGAAGGAAGTGGTCACGAAAAAAATGCCATCATTTTAGAACCGAACCATAATACTTTAAAAACAAATTTGGTTATAAATAATCCGCTCTACGGCGTTTCGTTTCTGGGAGATAATAATTTAGGAACAGTTCTAGGCTTCCTTCGGGGAACTTATACTAAAACTCAGCAAGGTCAAAAATCCGTGGATATAATGGGGTTGAATACAATTTTCGTTCATACCAACATAATCGGGTCTTCCTACGTGAATGACGACACTCAACCTTGCATATACGCTTTTTATCCGGGAGTGCCACCGGGTTATAAGATGATAATTTCCCCTCAAAATTTAATTTACCTTCCCGTAACTACCGACAAGATTCGTAATATTCGTATTTGGTTAACTTCTCAAGATAACGAAATGATAAATTTAAACGGGGAAACTCTTACCGTCAGACTTCATCTGAGGTCTAAAAAATAATTTTGTACATATTAAAAAAAGAATGTTAGTATTCGAAAGAAAAAAAAGAATAATTGGAAAAGGATTCATCGTAGATAATAATCAATTAAGGGGAAAAACCGCAGCATTCATCAAATTTATAACGAGAGCGAGAAGATGAGTTTAACGGAACATTACCTCGATATAAACGAATCTTTACAACAAGATTCTTCCGTGGAGAGCTACGCATTTCATGAATATAATCCGATAGTAGGAACCAATCTAAACAACGTCAATTCGGAAATTAGAATCGTAATCGAAAACCAGGATTTGTTCCTACACGTCGCGAATAGTTATCTTCTGATTAAAGGCAGGTTACTGAATGCCGACGGATCTAGTTTTGCCGATGCGGACATAGTGTCTCTCATCAATAATGGTTCCATGTACCTGTTTTCCAGCATTAAATATCACTTGGGGGATAAGCTAGTGGACGAGTTAAATTACCCCGGTTATGGAACTCTCATGAAAGGTCTCCTTACATACGGTTCGACCGATCAAGTGTCAATGCTGGGGAACTGTTGGGCGTTAGATGCGGCAGAATCTTCCGCAGCCAGTTTAAACGATAACATCGGATTCAAATTACGGCATTCCATCATCGTGAAGGAAACGACTCCTAAAGGAAGCTTCTCATTCGCCATTCCCTTAAAACACTGCATGGGATTTTTCGAAAATTATGACAAGGTGCTGTACGGTGCCAAGCATGTCCTAACGTTGTCTAGGGCGAGCAATGACGATGCTGTATTCAGGGCAGCTGCAACAGCCGTTGGGAAAGTCGAATTGAGTAGCGTTTCGTGGCACGTACCCCACGTAACCACATCCGACGAGCAAAAACTCAGGCTTTTTAGTTACATAGAAGGTGGGATGAACGTGGACTTGGGTTTTAGGCACTGGCATTACGATAGTTGCGAACTTCCTCAGAGCACTAGTTTCACATGGCGCGTGCTTACTACTTCAGCCGTTGAAAAACCGAGGTGGGTTATTCTAGCTCTTCAGACTAATAGAAAAGATGCGCAAACTAAAAATCCAGCCGTATTCGATCACTGCAGTCTTCAAGATGCTCACGTAACTTTAAATTCCGAACGTTACCCGTTCTTGGACTTGAACGTAAATTACGCTACAGGAGAATACTCGATCCTGTATAGAATGGCTCAAGAGTTTAGACGCGCTTTGTACGATGTCGGGGACTTGTGTATCGATTCTGTGCAGTTTAAAAAGACTTATCCTCTAGTGGTTTTGGACTGTTCCAAGCAATCGGAGAGACTTCAGTCCGGCATAGTCGACGTGCAAGTAAAGTTGAAATTTAACGCCGCGGTTCCAGCTAACACGACGTGCCACGCGCTGTTGATCGGTGATAGAAAAATGAGTTTGAAATTGGATAAAGGCAAAGTCGAAGTGATTTATTAAAAAAAGAGAGATGGTGAAACAAAAACCGAAAACAAGTAAAATCGGAAAAAAATGGAGCGGGGTAAAAAGAAAAAAGATCGCGAAACGAGGTGGGTTTTTACCATTGTTGGCATTGCTGGGACCCATCTTAGCCGGTGTAGGTGGTCTAGCCGGAGGTGCCGCCGGTATCGCCGCTGCAGTTAAAAAGAGCCAGAACGATGCTAAGGTAATGGAAGAAATGGTGAGACATAACAAGAAGATGGAGGGTTCGGGGTTGAAACGTAAAAAGAAAAAAAAAGCGAATCGTGGCAGAGGGCTCTTTCTAAGGCCAGTGAAGGTCTGATCGATTTTACTAAACCGTTAACGAATCTCGATTTAAACAGATTAGTCAAAGTTTTGAAAATTCCTAAATACAGAGGTACTTTTAGCAAGGATCGTCTGCCGTTAAATCCTAAACCTCGTGGCGAATGCGGCATTGTTAATCTCGAAAAATTTTCACGATGGAAATGGAAGTCATTGGGTGGCTTACTCGACAGTTACTGACATACCCTGTTATTTCGACAGTTTCGGGAACCTCGAACCACCGACATCCATTTCGGAGTATTTGGGTCCCGTTAAATACAATTACGACAGGGTGCAAAATTTTAATCAAACATTGTGCGGTCATTTCTGTTTATTTTTTCTAAGTTTCTCGTGCAAGGGATATGATTACGAAGATATTTTAAGACGGTTAGCTCTTTAACCCCATTTTTCTTCGTATGGATCGGTAGGTCTCTGCTTTGACCATGGTATACAACGAGTCTTGGTTAGGTATATATCTATCTGGTAATCTTTATCCTCCGTGCTTGCTGTATCAGCCATTATATAAATCACGTTACCATCGTTCACGATGATCGGTATTTCAGTTATACTTAGAGTTGATGGTTGGAGAAATCTCTCGAAACCGAGATAAACTTGAAATCCTTTGTTTTCGGGTACACTTTCCGATAAATCAAAAAAATGAGTTATTAAACACCGAATCTTTATATCTGGAGGATTTGAACTATTTATATAGTCTCCGCTACTTCCTATAGTCATTCCCAGGATATACCAACCGGATGTTGATAAGTAGTATTGGCGAGGATAATTATTGTTACACGTAAAAAAGTGACCTTTAGAGTAAGGACTAGTTCCGCGAAAAGTAACTATACAGTCGATACGTGGATTTATATATCTTTCCATCACAAAACCGACGTTGTCAAAATGATTCTTGGCTTCCTCCGTGTCTGGTGGGAGTTTTTTTTCTACGTTTAAAGTAACCATTCGACTATCGACGTAACCCTTAGTAGCCACGTCGTGTTCCGCGGTTGGAGGGAGCGTAAATTTGATTCGTCTATTTTTTGCATCGAGTACCCCATCCTCATCCTCGTTCAACGCCGTTTGAAGTTTGTCTATTTCGTAGGCATCTCTAATAACCTCGAAGAAATAGTCTCTATTAACAGCTTCCGAAGGGCTTTCGGGGCTCGCCAGGTTACTGATTCGTTTATTTTTAGCGTCGAATATGCCGTGAGAGTCCATGATCAAGGCATTATCAAGTTTGGTTTTTAATTCGTTTATACCGAGAAGCTTCGCGTCGACGTATTCTTTATTCGCGGCATCCTTAGATTGTGCTGGTGATGCGAGATTCTTGATTCGTCTCCGTGTTGCATCGAGTACCAAACGCTCACCCTCATCCTCGTTCAACGCCGAGTGAAGTCTATCTATGCGGTACCCGTCTCTAATAGTCTCGAAGAGAAATTCTCTAGTAACAGCTTCCGAAGGTTTTTCGGGGTTCATGAGGTTACCGATTCGTTTATTTTTTGCGTCGAATATTTCGCGAGAGTCCATAATCAAGGCATTGTCAAGTTTGGTTTCTAATTCGTTTATACCGAGAAGCTTCGTATCAACGTATTCTTTATTTGCGGCATCCTTAGATTGTGCGGGGGATGCGAGGTCCTTGATTCGCTTATTTTTTGCATCGAGCAGTCCATCGGGACCTTCCTTTAAAGCGTAACCGAGTTTGGTTTCCACTTCGTTTATAACGACAAGCTTCGCGTCGACGTATTCTTTATTCGCCGCATCTTTAGATTGTGCGAGGGATGCCAGATCCTTGATTCGTCTATCTTTCGCGTCGAGTTGCCCATCGGCACTTTCCTCCAACGTAGTTTTTAAATTTTTTACATCTATCAACTGAGAATAAGTCACCACATCTTCGGGATCTACACCAGCAGCTAGATTAGTTAAGCGATTCATTCGCATGTCCGATACAGTTTTTGAATCGATGTAATCCTTAGTCGCTGCATCCTTAGATTGCGAGGGAGTTTCGAGATCTTTAATACGTTTCTTGTCACCGTTAAAATGTCCATCCGCATCTTTCTTCAATCCTACGTCGGCTTTAAATTTTTTTACTTCGTTTTCTAATTCGGTAAATTGGGAATAAATTACGACGTCTTCGGGTTCTGTAGCAGCTCCGACTTTAGTCAGTCTCTTATTCTGCATGTCGTAATCATGGTTCAGGTCTAATATAAATCCTATACCCGGAACCCCTTTCACATCTCTTTGCGTTCGTTTCAAAGACTGTCCAAATTTATTAACCGGCATTTTGACGATTCTTTTTTTTATATATAAACAAAAGGAATAAGAAATGTCTCATTCTACCTGGTATGGAAAGCTATCGAGTCTGTTGCAATCAAATTCTCTAGAAGTTAAGACGGAAAATGCGACAAATTTAAAAAATGGAGTAAAGTACGTCTTGTCTCCTTCCGTAGATTTCGAGGATTTAAAAGGAATAGGTTCTCCCATTTTGAACAAAGATTCCAGATGTAAGGGATGGATTTCTCCGTCGACCCCCGAATCTCAAACCGCGATGAAAAATCTTAAACGATACATCTGCGAAAAATTAGAAATTGAAACCGACGAGCAGAAACCCGTTTCTCTGACGATGTTCAGTTACCCAAATTACTCGCACCCAGCTTCCACCTGCTACCCATTTTGTCAAAAGGCAGACGGTGAGTCGGATAAGCCGCTGTGTCTCAGAACGTGGGTGTACAACAACATCCACAAAACTAAAGGAAAACTTAACAAAAACGTTATAGAAAAACCGTGGTTTAACTTGGCTCCGTGCGGAAGTATGTCCTTGTCGGAAGTTAGTGGTAAAATTAACTCCGTGTACATCAGCAACGACGCTCCCAGAACCGTAAAACTTTGGTGTAACGTAGATTACGGAGTCGTCGAATCTAATACATTCAACGAAAAGTTTTCGGATAAAGACTTTATGAATTTGATTTCTGAATAAGAAAAAACGATGGATATTCAAAATTACGATTTCTTCGTGCCGATCAGGAAACCCAAAAATCATCCATTTCTTCCTTCAAACATCAGATGCCTGATTATAGGACCGGCAAACTGCGGAAAGACGAACTTACTGTTTAATTTTATCTGTAACGAAGGATGGTTGGATTACGACAGATTATACGTGTACAGCAAAACTCTGTGTCAAGCGAAATACCGAGCTTTACAGTCTATATTTTCCGAAATTGAGGGCACCGTAGGGCGGGAGATTGCGAGTTTTCACGACTCTCAAAACGATTAAATTCCTCCCGAGCAGTTGGACACCAAGTTTCGTAATCTCGTGGTTTTTGACGATGTTCTTTTAGACAAACAAAAAAACATAGAACGTTACTTCGCTCAAGGCCGTCATTCTAATGCCGACGTTTTTTATTGCAGTCAGTCTTACACCAGAATCCCCAAACAAGTGGTTAGAGATAACGCCAATTTATTAATCGTATTTCCCGTGGACGATTTAAACCTGAAACATTTGTACGAAAATCATGTCGGTCCTGACATGGAATTTCTGGAGTTTAAAACGTTGTGTAGAACGTGTTGGGACGATCCGTACGGGTTTTTATCGATCGACAAAACGTTAAACGAGGGACGTTATAAACGTACGTTTTCGTTCGATGACAAAAGAAAGAAAAAAAGATAACATGGAAAAGAAACGTGAAATAGTAAATCTCAAAAAACGTTTACGGGAAAAATTTTTGAATCAACGTTTGGACGAACGAGATCAAGAAGAATCTTTACAAGAATTTTTTAAACCCGTCGTTAATACTTTGAAACCTACCGTTGTTAATCCACCACCACCCGTAGCGAGTCCTGCGATTGCCGGTTTTCCAACAAGAAAACGACTAAAACGTATACGAATTATTACTTCCATAAAAAAAACTTATAAATCCGAGGATGAAGATGATGAAGAGTGGGAAACCACGGGGAACGAGACGGAGAAGTTTGAATCGCCGAAACCATCCGTCGAGCATTCAACTCCGATAGCGCGAGATCCCAATCTTTCCGAATATTCGACTCCAGCTATGCGAACCGAATACACATCTATCAGTACGGGTTTGAAAGTCACCCCCACACTTTCGGCAATACAAAACAGACGCGTGTCGACGCCTCCAGAACTTCCAAATTTCCCAACCCTCAGATCTTTGGATAGTCTGTTACCTGGTCAAGTCATAGGCCAAACGGCGAAATATTTCCTGATGAAATTTTTCGAAAATCCCAAAGAGACCGATCCTGTCTTCGGACTGCAATACGATATGAAAACTGGAGAAATGAGCATCGCTAATAAACCCGTAAAAATATTCGAGAACGACATAGTGGTCGGTGGTAATCAGTACGCGGGAAGACGAGGACTTTGGAGTTTGCTGGTTTTCAAGGATTTGAAGGAACCGTCGTACGCTCCCGAAGTCAAAGCGAGTTACGCTTCTCTTTTAAAAAATACTCACGCTATCTACCAAAACAACGATCCGGGCACTCGAAAACCTAAGTCGAATCGTAGTGCCAAGTACGTGTCGATAATCGGTCCAATCTGGGAGGATATGAAAACGAAGAAAAAGGGAACTGGTATGGTAAAAAAAACCGGGAGTAGGGTGGATTACAGGTACTATGACGATCCTAACGATCTGGTCGAAAGACTGAGGCTTTTATATGGGTCAACCCAAGCGGGTCACGACGGTCACAGGAACGAAATGATAGAAATTTTATCGGAATTGGAACAACGAAGGGTCATCACAGCTAGAGAAAAAAAGAACGCTTATCAGAATTTAGGTTTACGATAAAAAAATATTTTGTATAATAAAAAAAGAGGCCAAGATGAAGTATTGCGTGAAGTGTAAACGATCCACACCTAACCGGCCCGAACCTCCTACTATTATTACATCGAAAAATAACAGAAGTATGGAAGTCTACCTTTGCGAAGTGTGCGGAACGAAAAGAGCTTCCTTCATCAAGTCTGGGAAAGGAATCGTAAATAAAATCGTAGACCATTTACCGGTAGAAGTACATTTACCCGGATATCAATATTGCGGACCTGGAACAAAACTAAATCAGAGATTAGCTAGAGGGGATCCTGGAATAAATAAACTGGATGAGGCGTGTAAAGAACACGACATCGCCTACTCAAAAAGTTCAAATTTAAACGAACGGCACGTCGCCGATGAAATTCTTATATCTAAAGCTCGAAAAGTACGTAAGGATCCTTCGACCTCTTGGAGAGAAAAATTAGCCGCTGCGATCGTTAAAAAAATCATGGGGACGAAGCTCAAGTTCGGAATGGGAAGAAAAAAAAAACGAAATGGATCAACTCGTAAACGAACTCCACAAACCGACGCGGAAACATTTTCCGAGGCGGAAAGTGATTGTGCGGAGTCTGAATGATCTATGGCAAGCGGACTTGGTGGAAATGATACCTTACTCTAACGTTAATAAAGGATTTAATTACCTACTGACTTGCATTAACGTCATGTCCAAGTTTTCTTGGGCCATTCCCCTTAAATCAAAATCCGGTGTAGTCGTTACGGAAGCCTTTAAAAAGATACTCGAAGGAACGACACCCCCTAAAAATTTACAAGTTGATTTAGGCAGTGAATTCTACAATAAAAACTTTAAAGCACTCCTTAAGCGTCACAACATCAACCTGTACTCTACCCACTCTGAGAAGAAAGCGAGCGTTGTAGAACGTTTCAACAGAACGCTGAAAACTCGCATGTGGAAACAATTCACCAAGCAGGGGAACTACCAATGGATACACATTATTGATGAGTTAGTTTCACGGTACAATGACACAGTTCACTCTGCAACTAAACTAAAACCGAGGGAAGTAACCAAACGTCA
>JAHWFP010012632.1:0-13367 GCA_023313725.1 Lithobius niger
TCGTTGTTGATATTTCCTGCCCTGCTACTTCCGTTCGTACCATATTATAACGTAGATGGGCTCCCAAAACGACCAGACTCCGTCTGTCCCTTTATTTAAAGTCTTACCCTGGGCATTTGTACGTTTAGTTAGTCAGAAATATGTCGAACAGAAATCTGTTGAACACACAGTTGGCGACCATTATAACACTAGATGTCGTAGTCAGCTTCACGTGGGCGCCAAAGAGTTGTAATGCTCACGCTGCCACTTTAAAACCACAATTATCAGCTTATGTTTCCAAATCGGAGGTGTGCATATGGATTGTTGGCCTTGTTGACTCACTTTGAAATGTTTATTATTACGAATAAGCATGCAGAGAAATTATTTTCTTATGTGTAATCAGTTATATATTTTTTCCTTCAGTTTTTCGTGTTTTATTTTCTTCTTTGTGTTGGAGTTGTTGGTACCCCTATTTACACGTTAGTTATTGTACTTTAATGTGTCTGTGTTACACACACTAGTTAACTCTGCAACAGAGATTATCAACGTTATGAGAACTCTGTCAGGTATCCAATCTGCTTTGGAGTGAATTAAATATATCTAAGTCTGCATGTGAGATATCAGTCTGAATACGGGATATTATATAAAAATATCTAATTCAAGTCTGAATGTTTTTTCGGTACTCGTACCGAAAATAAAATGGGAAAAAAGCTTATCTGGAGTCACAATTTCCTACACCCCCCCCCCCTCCCAAAGCGGAAGATGGGCTCAGTTTTGCTCTTTACCATTTTTTACTACTACTATTTCTACTAGAATCTCACCCATTCCACATCTATATGTAAATTCAGAAATTCTTTACCAAAAGAATGTATCTTCTTAACCGTTAACCTTTTTACTAAGCGAACGATTAGGCTCATCAGATGCCGATCATTCACGACTACTTGGTCCGTAAAAATAAATTATGAATACCGCGCTAACGATGCTTGAATTTCAACCAAGCGTTTAATAATTTGGTCGTGAACTCAATTCCGTGGGAACACATGGCGAAATTCCAACAAAGTTAGGCTCAGAAAATGGAAGCAAGGTCGAAGCTATAACGGCTAAGTTTTTAACAGTCGTTTACGGTTAAATCGTTAGTTCATCTCTATATTAGCTGATTTAATGCCTCGACCTCTAGCGGTATGTTATGTCGTTAGTAATGGCGGCCCAGCATCACGTCTGACCTCCCTTCTTCTCTGCACGCAAGCGGGCAACGCCTTTGATGAGTGACAGGTGTCATAACGTGCACATATTTCCACGTGCCCCTTCTTGCTTGCCCTCAGGTAAAAGAGTGACGTATGCCCCTACAAAAAAATATGAGGAAGAAAGGGTATATGAGATATTTGTACGGAAATGTGTAGTGTGCATATAGTGGGACATTGGTTGATTAACCCCTTCCCCAGATCCGTCAACAGAAATTCTGGCGCCCGATAAACTGTTGGATTTAATCTCCACCCATCACCTTCCCAGTGGGGTAACTCGGATGTTAAGCTGGAGGGAGGGGGTAGAAAGGGGATCTGGAGGAGTGCTGTGAGCTCACCCACACAGAACTCCGGAATTCAACCAGTTTATGTAATCTTACGGCCATTTCTGGATTTTGGAACGTGTTTTTTGATTTGTTTTTTGTGTTTGTTTTGTCCTTGTTAAAGATATATTTAAATCTCAAGGGTGGGCTGAGTCCAGGATTGAATCCTGAACCTGCGGTATTTGAGGCAGCAGTCGCTCTAACCATCTAATTATTTGGACAACCCCCCCCCCCCGTCCATATTGTAATAAAATACTGAGTAAACTAATAAACCACCAATAGGGGTCCCCGAACAAAGTGAGCGGCAGCAGCACAATGGTCAGAGTCCTGTCTTCCAAACAAAACTGACGCCTGTTCGAATTCCGCCCCTAATCATGGGACTTTAAAAAAAAAAAAGTCACTCGGCTAAGAAGAATTGGCCCTAAATCTTTTGGTCTCGATTGAGTGCTCTGTCTAGGATTAAAGAGCGAATGAGATTCGTTGTGGATAGGGCATTTTAGGCAATTTAAGAAGGAAATCGAAATGTTAGTAGTATAATTTGCCATTAGATGGCGTTCTAGATCTTAAATTGCATGCGGCTGCCCACTTAACGATTTCCGAGTTTCATTTTCTAAAATTGTTCCTTTTGAGATTGAATTTCAAAATTGTTACATTAATAACAGCCCAACACTCAAATCAATTCGGATAACGACACTTTTTTCTTCTTTTTTGTTTGTTATCTAGTGGCATGTATATTTGTGCTAAACACGCTGCTGTTCAGTTTCTTTCCATATTACGCAACACGTTTTATGCAATGACTATTATAGGCTACCGTTGTTTGTTTTTCTGTTTATGACTATTCGAAAAGGGAAAGGGTTATAATACTATAAGTAGTGCAATTATCCTTTAATAAAATGGTAATTGGTAGTGAGTGCCAGGAGTACATGAAGAACAAGGAGTGAAGGAGTGATTCAACATACTCATGTTTCACTTCACTCGATCCTTTAATCTGCAGCCGATACATTGAAATAAAAATGTAACCTGTTTCAGCTTAAGAGCTTATTTAGATTTGTACACGAACCCATTTAGCGACTGAGCTATGATCACGTGAAAACCAATCCTTTTAAAAATGCGTATAAAGTGGATACCTTTTGCAATACAACAATTCGACGAGTTGGGTGCTATAAACCGTCAGACGATGGGGCATAGCATTAATATTGTCCAACACTCCTCCTTCCTAAAGCCCATGTCACACGGCAATATTTTTCCTCTTAATTGGGTCGTGCGACAGGGGGCAGAAGACACAGGTCGAGAGTAATTAAAGTGTCGTCCCGACAAAATGGGCACCCAACACTGCCATCCATCGCGTTACCGACTTTTACTCACGTGACCGATAGAGACCAATGGTGAACGCATGCCAGTTAAAGGGGCAAATGTAGCCAGACACAAGCACTACAAAATACAGTGCAATAAAGCAAAGGATAAAAGTAAAGAAAACATGCTGTATGGGCCCGTATAAAATAAATTCCCTTGCCTAAGACGTTCGAGAAAGAAGTAAGAAGGAATATGCTAAAAAAAATTGCACAATAAAAAAACTTAAAAGCAAAAAATTCAGTTTCGAAAAATCCATATTTACTCATGAGGTGTACCTCACAGAGTACAAAGACTGGTAAGGCTGTAGTACACAAATAAAAATTCTTTACAACAAAACACCAAAACCCAAAAAAAAGTACCATCATGACGTCCCCCCCCTACCATTCCGTTTGCATAATTCAATTTTTATTGATTTTTTAAGTTGATTTCATCTCTCAATCTTCCACATCTCTTCAGATAGTTTCATAAATACGTGTGAACTTGCAGTCTGCTAAGATTTCCAAAGCATATAACACGTGTAATTTTACCTAGGGGTCAAAATTATTTTGTTTTCTACGTGTAGTATTTTTTTTCCAGATAACATAATTTTGACATTTCTCGGAATTTTTGTACTACACCATCAATAAGACACTTTATGATCAACCTTTTAAACGCAAGTATTAAATGATTATTAAATTCTATAAGATTTTTATACTTTACGTCACGATTTACCCCCTTAGCCTACAATTTTTCTTAGGAATTATTATTTTCGCTTTGCACTATGAATTTTGTTAGAAGATCACAAACATTTTTTTCTTCTTTGTACACTTCATTTTCCAAAGCACCAGTTTTGTAGCTGGTCCAGATTTTTTTTAGCATCAGTTATTTTGTTCAAAACTTCCTTCACAAAAAAGCCAAAAGGTCGTCATCAAACTCAAATTTCATTGCAATGATTTTTACTTTTTGCGTCGTTTAAGTAAATTAAAAATAAAGTTGGTCCTAAAAAGGAAGCTTGTGGTACTGTACATTCATTTTTAGTAGTGTAATGGATTTTCCGTTAGTTTAACACAACTTTTCCTATCCTTCAAATAGCTTTCTAAAATCTCTCACCAAGACCGTAAAATTTAATTTTTTTAATCAACTTGTCATGGTTTATTGTATGAAAGGCCTTACAATAAAAAACTGCACCAGTGTATTCTACCTCACGTACTGCTTTTGCTAAATCTTCGTTAATTTTTTTAATGCTTCATTCTGTTCTCTTTCCCTTTTGAAATCCCAATTGTTAATTTGAAATGAAGCTCCGTTTCCAACATCACCTTTGTCAAATCAATGCTGCAGTAAAATCCACAAGTCCTTAAAATAAGGTTTCCCAGCTATTTCTATTTCGTTATTTAATAGCTACAAATAAAATCAATTTCAACTTTACATTTACAAAAAAAAAACACTCTAAACAAAAATGCTTTTTTTTCCGGAAACCAATGAGGTATGTACATGGATCAACAATTCTAAAATCTCGTAAAATATTCATTATTCATAAAAATTGTGTAGGGCTGTCGATCTTTACAAAGTTAAAAGAATAAACATTTGTTGGACTATGTTTTACGAACGTTTATATATACATTTATATATCTGTATAAATATATTATTTATAATATAAATATAAATAAATATAAATGTAATTATTTATAATTATAAATTATTTATATTTAATCATGAGAATTTCTGTTTGTCGTCTGATGGCTAGTCTCTGCTCGAGACAACCAGTACGACACGACAAAATAAAGGGGGAATCGCTTCTTGCCCTAACGACAGTCGTGTTTGGAAGAGAAATCTTGCCATCTGACATGGGCTTAACACGAGTCTTTGTAAGCTCGTGGTAGCCTATAGTATATAAACAAATAAAAACATAAAAAACCATGGTCATTAACCACTTTTTCATCATGATTGTTGGTAACTTGTCATTCATGGCAGTCCACAAACCAGGCTACTTTGCGTTCTTTGAATTATTTGTTTCAATTTCCTAAATTCAAACTAAAAGGCTTCCCAGATAATATTTCATACAGTTACGATGACCGCAGGCCAAAGTCCATTTCATCCCAATCTGCCCAGCGGCCAAGTAAAGGCTCCGTCCGCGCGCATTTCTACACCCCTCCCCTCCCTCTTTCCCTGCCTTCCTCCCTCCCATCCAGCCGGTTTGCAACAACCGTCACCTTTAATGGAGGTCAATGGTTTTTCTTTAATCTGACGTGAGTTTCCTGAAATTTTGCAAATTTGTAAAAAGCAGGTCGTATATCAAAGTATGGGAATAGGGTGTAGTGGACAAGAGTGACTGGCCAAGTTGTTGTTTTTTTTTTTTTTTTGCGTCTTGAGGCGGTGGGCGGGGACGGACGGACTGAATGGCTAAGGATGAAACTGACCAGTGGCTAGCCAACGACTCAGAACAGTTTAAAGGGACAGTACAGTACAAGAAACACCGGTCGACACCGTGTAATGGCATTCGAAGCACACAAAAAATAGCAATATTTCTGCCCTCACATGGGGGCCATTTTCATGCATTAAAACATAAAATCAAAAGTACTTAAGCAAACGATTAGAGACCTGCCATTTTAGATGTAAAAAATGGCGGACTTACTAGCAGTTGTATCCGGCTTCGCCCGGGGTTTTGTTTCGCCCGTGGTTGTTCCCCAGTTTTTGGTCGGTGCGGCCAAAAGTTGAACGCAACAGGCAATGTTTCTTGTTGGAGTACTCCCCCTTTCCTCCCATCCTGAACGTGCTCTTTCCCCTCCTCCTTTCCTCCTATTCTACTAAAAAAAATTATTAAAGTTTAACAACAATGGCTTCATGCTACGTACCTCTTTGTCCACTCGACGACACAACAAAGTCTCCGGAGGTTTATTTTCATGAATTTCAAACAGAAGAATAACAAAAGTACGTGTGTATCGTACTGTATAATACGCTACGGCGTTTTCTGTTCTCATTAAAAATGTTGTTAAACGATCCTTTGACTGTGTAGTAGTGAATCGTCCGAAGATTTCAAGAATAGTCACCATTACCGTAAAATAATGTTCGTTTAGTGCTGCACCACCGGTAAATCTAATAATGAAAGGATTACCACGTTTGTGTGCGTCCCGCTCACACTAATCAATGCTACGATTGGGGTAGTTCGTTCTTCGTGCTTCCACTTCAGCTCACCACTTGGACGACGCGTCTCGCATTCTACATGAAACTGAGCGTTAAACCTTTTACATACAGTAAGCTGTGGTCGAGGCAACAATGTCCAATTTCGACTTCTTTTCAAGGCAACAAAATACCAGTTTCAACTTCTAGCCAAAGAATTGACACATTCGCCCTTTTTCATTGTAGGGGATGCTTCTTCGGGGGTCGTCGCCGTTGTCTTCGTTTCTGTCACAGGGGTTTTTCGTCTCGTCGTCCTTCGGGCGCGCGCGTCGCATGAATACAGACTCACTACATAAGGGGTAAAACCAGCCAGAAGCCTTATCGTACAACAATTGAGCCTTATTAAATGTTACGCTAACGCGCTATTATCATCAATGGAACTTGCACTGCACGTCTTTATTGATAACTTGTCTCACGTTCGAAGTCATTATTTGTACTCGAAAGTTGTTCAGAGCAACCTGAGAAACGTTTTAATATTGAGGTAAAAGCCCCAGCCGTTACCGGAAGTTGACTGGGATAGCAAAAACTGACAAGCTTCTCAGGTCGCTCTGGACAACCAAGTGGTACATTTAATAATGACTTAAAATGTGAGAAATGTTAACAATAAAAACGCACAACGCGATTTCCTGTGATTATACTAGTGATTATAAAAAAAAAAGGATTGTTCTACCGTATGTTTTCTGGACTTAGGGCTGCGTCGGGCAGATGACCGGGTACTGTTCATGCTCCCTAAAACCCCTTTGACCCTTTTTTTTCTGGCTGGTCTTACCCCTTTCTTTATATGTATAGAGTGTATCCACGTGACGCGCCCGCGCGCGAGGTACGAAGGGGCAACAAACCCTGTGGTTTCTGTTATGAGACTTTGGTTTATAACGTAAGATGTTTTAATGCCTGAAGACAGCCAGGGAAGCAAATTTTGATGTTTTTTTTTTAAATTATGCTCGAGTGCTACATGATGTCGACCCATGTCTCCTGTACTATACTTTTCCAGCATTCGTCCAAACACCCGGAGTTTAAAGGGAGTCGACTACAGACTTTTAGTAGGCTACGCAACGTGTGGTGCGAAACAGAGCAAAAGAACTTCTCGTCCTGCGTTGATGTCTGTCTGTACGCACGATAAGTTTTGAACCCATTATCCGATTTATTTGTAGAATTAAGTTCGTAAATCAATAAAAGTGGACAAGGTGGTTTTCGAAGGTCTTGACTTTTAAATAAAATGAATAAAAAATAAATCCGTCAAGCCTTCAGAGATGGCAGTGAAGACCAGTGCGCAGCCATCCACGGGGTGTGCTACGACGGGGTGTTTGATTATTTTTAGTCTCACTGCAGTTTCATTTCTCTTCAAATCTTACCTTACAAACCAAAGTCTCATAGCTGAAACTTAAGACAACGACGACGACCCCCGAGGAAGCAACCCCTACAATGAAAACGGACGAGTGTGTCAATTTTTTGACTACAAGTTGAAACTGGTACGTTGTTGGCTTGAATAGAAGTTGAAATTGGCACATTGTTGTCTCGATTAAAAATTTGCTCTGCGCGAACATCTCAGCGGCAAGTCTTAAATGACGTCACACACGAAGAGGACAGTTATTTTTCTCACGGTACGGATCGATCCAGCCAAAGCGATAAACTGGGAGTGGGGAGAAGGGCCTTAACTATGGAACGCCCTGCTGGACAAAATAACGTTTTACGTCACATTAGAATTCGATTTACAACGCTTTACAATTCGATTTAAGACGCGTTGCAAATGTGACCAATAGAGTGCCTTTTTCTTCAACGTGTTGCAATTTATTTTTAACGCGTTACAATTTATTTATAACGCAGCGAATTCGTTGGGAATTGCCATTGGCTGCGTAAGTACGATCTACCATTGGTTGTTCAACGTCACGTTGTAAATCGATTTCCAACGCGTTATAAATAAATTGCAACGCGTTAAAAATAAATTGCAACACGTTGAAGAAAAAGCCACCCCATTGGTCACATTTGCAACGTGTCGTAAATCGAATTGTAACGCGTTGTAAATCGAATTATAACGTAACGCAAAACGTTATTTTGTCCAGTAGGGCGTTCCATACTTGACGTCAAATGCCCGTGTGTGGGGCAGTGCGTTTGTTTGCCCTGTTCTGTGGTGGGAGGGGGGGGGTAACGCGTTTGTTACCATTAATCGTACCATTACGCAATAACTGAACCAACAAGGTAAGTGTTTTGGAGTAAGATACGAAGAACGGCGGGAGGGGAGAGGGCACGTAGAGGATGGGAGGAAAAGAGGAGTACTCCAACAAGCAATATTGCCTGTGGCGTTCAACGTGTGGGCCATACCAACCGAAAACTGGAAAACAACCACGGACGAAACAAAATCCCGGCCGAAGCCGGGTACAACTGCTAGTATTAGTATTATATACGAAAATACATTACATCATGAACACAACAATGATTTTAATCGTTTTTCAGAGAAATCAATCAGAAATTAATGTATAACACACTTGATACATGAAACTATGTGTAAAACACGTTTGTCGCTTCTGTCAATTTTGATGGCGGAAGCCCAGTCGACCAATTCGTTGTACCAAGTAAGTACAGTAAAACACATTAATAGACGGAACGAACTCCGTAGGTAGTTGGGCTCCCCCCCCCCTACCCCCTCCACCCTGAAATTCTTCTATGTGTAGCTTGGATATTCTTCGAACAACAACAATATGACACGCCATCAGATTTTTTATTAAACCTTTTCATCATCGTAATTTAATTTTCATTATCGGCCTGAATGCCCGTTAACGGAAGTACATGGTCGCTAAGGAAAATTAAATTCAGATAATGAAAAAAGCTTAATAAAAAATCTATTACGGCATATCATCATATTTTTTAATTAAACATTTTTCATTGTAACATTTTAATTTTCATGATCGGCCTGAATATCCATAGCAATATGAAAGAAAGTTACTCTGTAATTTCGAAGACCCCCTGGGTTATTAACCACGGACTTTTTCTGGGTAATGTTAGTTTCCATACCAATTTTGATGTGTTCTACACTCAACTGTTTAGGCCGCTGAAAATTAATTAAGTGGTTCTCGGGAGCTCACGCATGGGTTTTTTTTCTTAACGCATGAAACGTTTTTTATGACACTGTCTAAAAAAAAAATTCCGATCACGCATTAGCACTTTCATCGAACATTTCCTGGAGCCGATGACCACATCAAGCTCTTTGCTCCATTCATATGATCGCCTCGAAACAAATCTAAAGGTCGTTCACAGGCATGTAACAACTAAAAAGTTAAATCTAAAGAATGACTTATATTATCAAATATGCAACTGTTGCACGTTGATCCTGGTATTAAAACGTACATATTGTACTCCACAACAAAATGTAAGGTACTCATTACGTTTTGTTTGGTAAAAAAAAAAAAGGATCTGTAAAATCACGAATAAACCGTAAAATAAAAACACCATCCGCTCACGTCAATTTTTTCAGCACAACTCCCGATAACCACTTAATTAATTTTTAGCGGACTTAAACCATGTGTAATGGCTGTTTGCCGTGACGTCACCATGAGTTAGCCAATGACGAACGAGAACAACGGCTGTTTGGCCGTCGGATTGGACTAGCCCAGTCACGTGATATGCACGTCACAGCAAACAGCCATGGCGCGTGGTATAGGTATTTAAAACAAAAAAACTGTTAACCAAACGACGCACTCGCACTAGCAAACTAATAACTTTTCTTTTGATTGAAATAATTAATTCATTTATTCGAAAAATTGTAATTTCATGTGAGTCAGTCGGAAAGAATCGGTAAAAGCGTTAACAAATTTTCGTTGATTTTTCATTGAAACGCTGATAGACCCCTAAAGTTAGAGGGCACAGGTAGCATGGGACAAGTCCAAGCATTCGTGTGCGAATTCTTGAATAAAAAGTTGCTGATTGGTGCAAATTACACCTCGACGAGCCACTCGTGTGAAGCAGACCTGGTGACAAAGCCACATCGTGATAAGTAGTGACATCAGCCCTTCAGAATAAACCCACGTTTTTTTAAAGTCAGTTATAGGAGATGCATTTAGCCCACGCATTGCCACAAGCAAATTCTTAGGAAATTTAAATATCTGTATACCTGCAGAAAAAAAACAGCTTTTCCCACATCTCATCATTTAAAATTGTGGAGTTGACGAAGTATAATCTAAATTAAAAAAAAAACCAGTCGCATACCTTAGTTCTAACTCTCCGCTTAGCCTCTCATTGACCCTGAAATATCTCGGAGCTTTTGTGTTTTTTTTTTTAGTCTTATTTTATTTGTTAATCCTCGTTTAATGAGAACGAAGACGGGTCATTAAAATCTAAAATTAACAAAAAGAAGAAAGAATGAGAGTAAAAAAATGGAATGCTACCACATATAAGCGTGCAAATGAAGCCAAGAGATCAAGCATGTTTTGTATAGCGGCCGCTTTATTCTAATACTTCAGAACGCGTATCTTACAGGAAGAGATGAAAGGATTGACAGCATATACTTTTTAAATAGACCGAGACTCAACGAAATTTCTCAAGAGTATTAGTTGCATGAGCAGGATACAGTAGCGATTTTTTTTAAATAATGGAATTACATGGCTTTCTGGAATTTATCTGGAGGCGCTGATATAACGTTGACTCAGTGTATAAGCTTCCATACTGGTGTTTGATCAGATCAGGGTTTCCACAGCACACAATTTGTTCGTCTCTTTCATTGGCTGATATTTCCCTTTATTGGCCCAAAAATCTCAAAAATTTCAGTTATTATCAAAACAGTTGGAATAAAAACAGCGAATAAATTCGAAGTATGAAGTAGTTGTGAGTTTTCACTGCAAACTGCAGCGACTGGAAATGGTTGCAGGTGAAATCACTATTTTTCGAATAAATTAATAAATTATTTCAATCAAAGGAAAAGTTATTAGTTTGTTGGTGGGAAGTGTGTTTGTTAAGCAGATTTTGTTAAATACTCAAAAAACGGTTGATTGTAGAACTATCAAAATTGGTTTGGAAACTAAAAGTACCCCGAAAAAGTCAGTGGATTATTAACCCCCATTGGGTCTTCAAAATTACAGAGTAGCTTTCTTCAGTATTGCTCTAAATTGTTGTAGTTTGTCAGACATGACATCAGGTTTTTTTTATTTAACATTTTTCATTATCGGCCTGAATATCCGTTAAATTTCGAAAATGATAAAATGTTTTCCGTTCACGGAAAACATTTTTCATTACCAAAATTTAATTTTCATTATCAGTGTTGTCGGATTTGTAAGAAATACAGTTTCTGTGGTTGAAGCAGTAAACCGAATTCTCGTTAACAAAAAATAAATTCTCGTTAAAAAAAATAAATGTAACGTGGTGAATAACACGTGTGTTGCGAGTTAACGGAAAATGAGTGGAAAAATATTCTAGTTTCGATAATAGAAAATCATTATCTGTTAACGAAAATTGAATTTCCATTTACGGATTTCAATTTTGGTTAACGGAAAATGATTTTCATGTCAGTGAATAACATATTTTTGGTCCCCGTTCACGTGGTGTTTCAATAAATTTATTTTACATTTTCAGAATTTCCGTTAACAACAAATGAATTTCTATGATTGCAATGATTACTTGTCGATAATGAAATAGGTTTTGTCCGACAATGAAAAACCTTTTTTTATCATTGGAATTAATTTTCCTTATCGACCACGTATTTCCGTTAACGGATATACAGGCCGATAATGAAAATTAAAATGCGATAAGAAAAAAATTTTTTCTCTAATCTGATGGCATGCCATATAGTTGTTGTTCGAAGAATATTCAAGCTGCATTTAGAAGAATTTCTGGGAGGGCGGTGGGGGGGGGGGGGGGGGTCCGTTCCATCTAATAACGTGTTTTGCTGTACTTACTGTATTTGGTGGTTCGAATTGGTCAATTAGGCTTCCCCCTCGCACCTAAGCAACAATACGGTTTGGGCACAAAGATGGACTTTGCTACCGTGCAAACGACCTCTCTCCCCAGATCCCCCATGACCTCAATGTTGAACCTCGGGTACGTTGGGCAGGTTTACTGTAGTTGCATTGCAACAGGAATGATTAAGCAAGCAGAATTAAGAATTATCCAATACTATAAAGTAATCCAGCGAAAATCAGAGTGATTCATTGTGATCTACCTATCCCTCGTCATTATCAACCTACCCCGGCCCTGAAATGCCATCACCAAGTCTTACGTGAGAAATACAATAGTGCCGCAGGGCACCCTCTAACGTAACGACCACTTGAACAGTTTTTAAGGAGTGTTACATTGTCCATTGTTGGATAACAACCTGACGTCACTGCAGGATGGGATGAGTGTTTAAACCCACACAACAAGCGTCTGTCCTCAACCATGATCATATTTATTCAGCAGTGGCCGCACAGCAATAATCCTTAGTCTGAAAACCACTTAAACTGAACCGAAAACTGATTGCTGTTTTCCGTTTTTGATATTTTATTTTTATTACGTTAAAAAAATAATTTTTTTTTTCCAGATTTTATTGTATAATTGTATACTATGTAGATATCGTCACGAAAGGGGGTACAGTCTTTTGATCATTCGATCACGTCATAAAATTCTGCATCCCTAATCATTCCTTTGAACAGGTCCATGAGAGCATGTTGGCCACAGGCCCAATGTTGCCGTGATGAACCACTGTCACAATGTGGGGTGCCAAGTGTAAAAGTTGAAAATTGATACATTTTTCGTCTATTTACGGAACTTTTGCCATGATTTATAAATATATGAATTGATGTGACCTTAACGTATAAATCGGCCTGCATCAACTAAACATTTATATATTGTGACAATAAATATATTTAAACCACGGCTGTGACGTCACGCTAGCTCAACGCCATGCTAAATTTCCGTTGGTTAAATCCCGTTAACTAACACCGGAAGTGTGCGTCATCGCAAAAAGTGTGGGTTATCAAGTTACCTCACACTTTTGGCGATAACCCACACTTCTGTCAATAACCCACACTTTTGACACTTCCGGATCACGTGACCGGAAACGCACACACTAACAACCAAATACAGCGTGCAAAAAAAAACGTAACGCAATAAAACGTGCTTAAACCAATTACTTAAAAGGAATGAAATCCCATCCCTGCAAACTCTTATAATTATGTAAGGCCCGTAACTAAGCTATTCACTCCGCGTTAACTTCCCCCCCCCTCCCTCCACAAACTAAAATGCAATGACCTTCATTTATACCAATACCCTATTACCATATTTTTTAAAAAATTCTCAAATACAAACGCTCAAAATGAATTACATACCTTCCCAGAATGTCATTCTATCCCTG
>JAHWFP010012633.1:0-50596 GCA_023313725.1 Lithobius niger
AAATTGTAAACTGGTTTTCGCTGTTTTGAGAGGTGCGTAAATGATGTCGTCTGCTTTGGAATGTGAATCGATTGACTCTCAATGTAATCGCAGCCATTATGCTATATTTCGATTCATTAAAACTAAGGTTACTGGTATTTTATGACAAGAATCATTCCACTGATGAATAGATAGGGCTTTTCCTCCTGTCAAATGTCTAAGCTAATTGGAGTTGATCTGCGAAAACAACTGGATGCAAAATGGAAGCTGAGAGATTGGGAACGGCCTACTGAAGACATGAGGCTAGGCAGTGGTGAAGAGCACTCTAAATTCGGGAGCCTCCGCGAAGCGACGATTTCAAACTCGGATGGTGATTGTGTTTACAACCAAGCTACAATGAGAGTGAAGCATCATGTGGTAACCTCGAATTTTGAAATACCGGCTTTGGATTTGAATATTTAAGTTAATTTTAAAGTCATTTCATGTCAACTGGCTAAAAACCGTGACTAAAAAACTGGCTAAAATCCAGTTCCAGGAAGAAAAGTGACAATTTTCTCCACCATGTGCGAGTTTCAGGTATTCAATGTGTTACTAAACCCCAAGTTAAAACATTTCGAACATCTACAGATTAAATCAGATTAAATCATTGTCTAAATGTAAATAAATACACACCACTTTTACATCCAAATGTGTGTCTCTACGAAAAATGGCCTGCTCCAAAACACACCTTAAATAAGTTTTCGACACTGCTAGGCAGTTTGAAAAAAAAGTCCAAAAGGCAACGTAAATAGGTTTGCATCTGTATTTAGTTGCATCTGTATTCAGTTTGTAAAATGTACTTCAGGTATATTTAATTATCATCTTAAGTTTCTTCCATGAGATGATGTCGAGTTACCTTATGATAATGGTGTAACATGTTTTGTTAATGTTGGAAAATGTTGGACTTGGGATACGTCTTACTACAATGAGAGAGGAGCATCATGTGGTACCCTCGACTTTTGAAATACCGGCTTTGGATTTAAATATGTAAGTTAATTTGAAAGTCATTTCATGTTTGGGGCAACCAGCTGGACAAAATCAGGGCAGAAAAAACTTTGGTTGTTACCAACAGAACGACTTTAGAATCTACCATGGCGCCATCTAGTGACAATGATATTGTTATTTGTTAACCTACAGCTAGTTTCCAGGTGCACGATGACATACCAAATTTTCACTGAATAATTAACGAGGCATTTGCTTGTCTGTTGCTTTAAAAGAAATGACGTGCATTCTTTCGCATGATGCAAGTGATAGCACTAGATTCTGCAGACTTTCATTCGGAGACAACCTAGAGAATCTAGAGTTCAAAAGATAAAGATGAAGAGAATGTAAACAGCAGTTTTCAAGAGTGTAGTAGTGCCTGATGATGACAGACGTTCCCAGTCTGTCGAAAATTCGCAAGGAATACTGGTATGGTGTTCTCCTTTCTGAAATTGTGCGTGTTTTTAGTCCTAAACTTTACAAGTGAGACAACCTACCTATAAAGAACTTAATTCATTACTAATATGCAGTGAATACCACACAATTAAAACTCTGCTGCAAGAAATGCATGTATACAACTTTCACTAGATAAAGAAAAAACTGAAAAAATAAGACCCACTATTGCTGACTCAGAATTGGATTTTTGTTCCATGAAATTGAATCCTGTTTGAATCGACCCTACAAGGTTAAGGCCTATTCTTAGGAACCCAGTACCTTTATTACTTTTTTTTTTTACATTGGTTAGAGTGTCCACTATGGTTTGGAGGCCAGAATTCTGATGACTGAGCAGCTGCTTACTTTATTTGGAGTTAAAATGCTCGCAATGTACCCGAAACTCAAAAATCGGCCCTGCTGTTCTCTAGGTTTAATAACTAAAAGAACATTTTCACTTTAAAAAATTCGGGTTGTGCATGTTTTTACGGGTAACCCTGTATAAAGAAATGTTTTCTAGTCTTTTCGATAATGCAGTCAGTGCTTGTTCATGCCTTAATAACAAAAATTTGTTAATACAAAAATTCGTTGTAATTTACAGGCCCGTTGGATTTCTCACCAAGCATCAGCTCTAGATTGGGGTGGCTAGTGGCCACCATTATGCACAGTCTTGCAACTTAAATAAAATAAAGTGCCCAAAGATTTCCTCAACAAAAAGGTGTAAGACATTTGGGTGGAAGAGACAAGATAAGCATTAATGCTGGTGCTCTTTAAGTATCACTTTCAACACAAATAACCCCTTTTTTTCAAAGAGGAGAAACTCTGAACAGTCTGTATATATTTTCGACAAACCATAAAATAAATGGAAACACTGCTGCTGAAAAAGCTGTCTTCAAAACCGACGCAGTTTTCAAATTCCAACCAATACGATGCAGTGAGTAAAGTTCGACAATCCTACAAACAAACAGTGTTTCTAACTATTTTATGGTTTGTCAAAAATTTGCAGAGACTGTTCCAAGTTCCTCCACTTTAAAAAATCAGCGTTATTTGTGTTGAAGGTGATTCTCTAGGTTCGAACTTGCAAAGTAAAACTCCCACATGGATTTTTCCGACTAGTGCTCTTTTTCCATTATTAATATTTCTTACACATTCGTATTTTCTTTTAGCAGAAATATTGATTGGCAGATGTTTATGGCCGGGAACCCAAGGCCGGAAACAACAACAACGACCGGTAATGACTTTTGATGACAGGGTGGGGCTTTGCTTTGTCACTGAAGGCGTTATGGCAGGAATCATTAACTGTTTGCTTGGTATGTGATTAGCAAAGTAATAAGCAGATAAAGCCATTTACCTGAGACCAGTTCCGAGCAGAAGTCCACTTTGGGGTAGAAGTGCACTGTCGGGAGAAGCCAAAAAGCTGTCGAATTTCACCTGAAGGTACAACAATATAAAAGAATACAATTTCTGACACACAAAATTGAATGTTATGGAGTGGAATTTATATCGAGAAACAGACTACAGGAAAAGTCTAAACAAGTCAAGTTTGGTTAACTTTAACAAAATTAAATAACTTGTAATTTAATTTTGTTAAAGTTAACCAAACGTGACTTGTTTAGTTATGGATTGAAGTCCTCCCTCCAGCAAAACTAAAACAATTAATATCTCCATTCATATCCAATATTTTTCGACCAAACTTGGCCAGATAGTAGATACGTACGTATACAAGACATATAAATAGACACACATCGCTGTAAGTAATACTAAAGAAAATTGGAAATTAGCCATTAGCGAAAATTATACACTAGAAAGTTGGCTTACTGAACTACATTATAGCTAGTGTATAATTTTCGCTGATGGCTTATTTCCAACTTTCCTTAATATAGAAGGTAGCCTATATTTATACCAAAGATTATGCAATTCTGTGCAAGAGTAAAAGTAGAGATCGAGCCACACGTAAATTTGAAAACTGTTCACTTTTTCTTCTCATTGTTCTGCCACCATTTCAGAAAAAAATACTGCACCTACCTAAAATTTGAAATGATCTAAGCCAGAAATTTTGTTGTCCTTCATCCTCAAAGATAACACTTTTTCAATTGGTCCAGCCATTCCAGGGTTACGGGACCCTGAACGGTCAGTTTTAATGCATTATATTGTTTTAAACATTGTAATTAGGGAACAATGCCAATCAGCAAAAGCCAGTAGCAAGGCATAGACTGAACAATAAAGAAACAATTATTCACCAGCATTATCCTTATTAAAATTCGGTGGTTTGGTGTAAATTATTTAAAGTGACATTAATTCCAGTTTTCCCAGTTTTTTTTCCAGTTTTTAGTCGACATTACTGCATGCCATTAAAAAGGTAAACGGATTACAAACAAAAATGTCAAGTGTGCCATAAAAAGAAAGGTTATATGATTGAAGTTTCACTTTACTTATAAAAATGTACATGCAGAAAAATTGATGATTTTTAATTTAAATAATCAAATGTACAATTGAAAAAATTGTATCTGTTTAAGCGCTCTTGTGCTTTATGAATATGTTGGATATTTGATTATTTCAATTTATACCATGGCTGTGACGTCACGCTAACTCAACGCCACGCTAAATTTCCGTAGGTTAAATTCCGTTAACCGTGACCATAAGTGTGCGTCATCGCAAAAAGTGTGGGTTATCAAGTTAACCCACACTTTTGCCGATAAACCACACTTTTGACACTTCTGGATCATGCGACCGGGAACGCACACACAAACAACCAAATACAGCCTGCAAAAAAACAGTAACACAATAAAAAACGTACAAAACTAATTACTTAAAAGAAATGAAATCGTATCCCTGCAAACTCTCACATGTCTGGCCCAAGGTTATTCAGTCTGCGTTAACTCTCCCTTCCCCCTCCACAAACTAAAATGGAATTACCTTCATTCATACCAACACCCTATTACCGTATTTTTTAAACAATTCTCAAACTACAAACGCACAAAATGAATTACATACCTTCCCATAATGTCCCAGCTTTATCCCTGCTGTCTCATATATCGAATTATTCGTTCCAAGCACGATAAACGCTTCGATAAACACGAGGCGGTTCCAGCGTAAACCCAGCTTGTATTGCTAACCGACGCTTCTGTCTACTCCCCCCCTCCCTCCACAAAGTTTGAGCGAAAGGACTTGTCCATCTATCACACACTTCCCCCTCCATAAACTAAAATGGTATGACCTTCATTCAAATCGAGGATATGGATGATCAACGTTTACTTGAAGCAATTTTCACAAATCACAAATACGTTTCAATACGAGTTGGCTTGACATCCCAACCATGGTATAAAACAGTTATAGGTTAGAAGCGAAAGGTTATCGATTTTTAACCCACGGCTGCGATTATTGTCCCTGCTCTCGTATGCAAATGTCTCGAGCTACGCCCTCGACCTTTGCATACTCGAGCAGGGCCAATAATTGCTAACTAATAATAATAACTATTACTAAAAACCATCAATTTTTATCCGTGTACATTTTTACAAGTAAAGTTAAACTTCAAAAATATAATCCTTTTTTACGGCACACTTGATGCTTTTGTTTGTAATTTAATTACTGTTACCATTTTAATTTCTATGGTTGATGTGCTGTTTGCATTGCAACCGATCTGAATTGGTTTCATTTAAGCCAGATATTAAAAAATATTAACCTGCTTAATTTTCTTCTGATTGAAGTAATTTGTGCTTCGAAACAAAATTTTCCACAAGTTTGTGACATGACATTAACAATTTCTTTAAAGAAGGCTTAAGTTTGGACCATAAATAAGTTCTCAGAAAAAAAATGGTAATACAGAAATTTGGTATGTTGGTCGATAACTTTTCACTAAAATAACGATAACCTCCGGAACTGTTGAGACTGCATTTTGTTCAGAACACTCTAGACACAGTTGAAATGTCGGCAAACACAAGTCTCCATTTAGATAATAATTTGAAGCGTCAAGAAAACTACATCTATGTTGGTTGTTAAAAAATGAGGAATGTAATATTTCAGTACTGTATTGGTAAAGTTGGCAAGAAAGGAGCCTTAATAAACAGTCAACCATAGAGAGAAGTGATTCATTGTTTCCTATGGACCATCTAATGGGATGTTGTCTGTCTTTGGTTTAATCTAGGATTACGACCTTAATAGTGCTCTGAAAACTAGCCCACATACCATAAAAGCTCTCCTTCAGTACCAGTACACGGTTTTCGAAAGTGGCCAGGTCGTACTTTCAAAATGAAAAGATTGTGGCTAGATCTTCAATTATGGCAGTCTTAGGGCCAGTAGCAATAAAATAGCAATAAAAGATGTTTTTACAAGCATCTTAAATGCTGCCCCTCTTTAGGCTGGCAGTCAGTGATCCCCGCGATCCTTGCCAGACCTGTTGCTTCAGCAACAAACATTATTATTATTATTATTATTATAATATCATGTCGTTTATGCGAAACATTCTTAAATAAAGGATACGTCAGAAAGCAGACTCGCTCGACTTGGGACAATTGCTAATAAGGGACAGGCTCGATGTCAATCAATATACGAGTGGGTTTAAATACTGTAAATGCCTCAGCTTTAACATTGTATTTACGGTACTTAACTAAGTTGTATTAAAATTAGTTTTAGCAAGGAACAAATTTTAAAGTCCAAAATACCAGGTGCAGCTGGTTAATTTTGGTTTCTATGGCCCTTATGAAAACATACACTACCTAATATTTAGCATTCTCCTTCTCCATGTGCTGTGCGATCTAGAGATTAAAGTTCTATGGTCGTCTGGCGCTGCTACCCACCGCGCATGCGAAGGCCTGTGCTTCATCTATCGGTCCTCTTAGTGCCCCAGTGGCGACACAGAGGGAAGGAGGGTGGGATATAGGTAATGTATGTTTTCATACGGGCAATACAAACCAAAATTAACCAGCTGCACCTGGTAGTTTGGACTTTCTATGTGCCATGAAAACATCCGTTACCTAATATTTAGCATTCCACTAACTTCGTCAAAGGCGGTGGGTGCCACTTGACGGAACCCCCTAGAGTAGCACGCCAGTCCCCGAAGGAAGAGATCTTTGCGTAAAGTTGAAGAGTGGCGGAAGACCTTAACACTTAAGGGGAATATTAAAGTACTCGCTTGGCTGCCACGAAGGGGCCGATGCGATGTAGGACAACCGCCTGGGCCGACATACCCCATAGGTAGTGGGATGTGAAGACAGTTGGGTATTTCCATGTGGCAGCTTCCATGATGTCGGTGATGCGGATGTTGCTGTAATGAGCCCAGGAAGCCGAGATTGCCCGGAGTTCGTGGGCTGTGACTCCCTGGTCGGTACAGTATATGTCCAAAGCCTTGTAGGCATCGACGATGACTGTCTTGATCCATGTAGCAATCATGCGTGTAGAGGTTCAGTAGTGGAAGCGAAGGGGATGAAAAGTTGGGAGCGTCCGCTCCGGAGCGGCTTCGACTTCTTTAGGTAATAGCGGTTGGCATGAACCGGACAGAGAGATCGTTCTGGTTCGTTTCCGATGAGGGGAGCCAAGGCTGGGATGCAGAAAGGATTGATGCGGTCACCGGGCTTCTGAGTCTTGGCCCTGAAGGAAGCTCGCGGAGTAAGGGTAACCGCTGAGCACTTACTCCCAATGAAGGATCGTTCATGGAGAAAAGACCGCCTAATTGGACACCGATAGCTTACACGGAGTAGAAAAGCAAGCGGATTGCCCAGCCGCATGTTAGCTGTTGTATTTGCGGCCCGCAAACTCCAAATCGCGTCTGTTTATGGCCGTTTCGAGTAGAAGCTTGGAGAGAAAAGCGATGCTCACTCAACAATATAAGACAATATGCGAATCAGACAATGTGGCACAAGCCACACAATATAACAGCATGAGAAGCTTGGCGGTTGTTGCATTGGAACAAACTCGTGCCAATTATTAAATTATGTGCAGGCTTTTGCGTCAAGGAAAGCAGCGAAGTGGCCACTCGTAAGCGGCAATACGTGATCAGCCATTTCCTATCCCAGAATGCAATGCAACCAACCTGTTGGTTTTTTTCTAATAACAGATCAGGGACCCGCGTGCCGGACAAACAATTCGCTCGTGCGTTCCCGCGTGAGTTTATGAGGTAAACACACAAGCTGATACGAATAGGCAGCAAAATTCCTTTCAAACGCTGCACCACGCGTGGTTTATGAACGCACCCAAAGGCCTTTCGCCATCCAGGGTGAACATCAAAGTTTGCTCTATCCTTCCTCACACCGCTGTTTGAAACTAAACCAGAGCCGAAGCAATGAAATATCGTCGTTGCAATTCCGCTGCTAAAAAGCCCAAACGATGATATACTATATCGTTCGCCCACTTCACCGCATTGTTAAAAAAATAATAATTTAATTGCGTACATTGAAGGTGTAATACCGATTGACTTAGGTATTTTGGAACGTATATTTTCGGTTAATTTCAATTAATATAATTTAATATCATCTTTTTATTACCTTAATCGATGTTATTATAGGCATCATGGCCAAAATCTATGTGAAAATTACGTTTGTTTGCTGAAAATAGCCCTTGGTTCAAACGATCATATCTCCGGAACAACGCAACGTACAGCCGTCATCTTGGTCTCATTCGAGAGAGGGGATTCTCAATTTTTTAGCCCGCGAAAAATAACGTCATCAAACCCCACGTCACTGCCTGTATTCCTCGAATCAAATGTGCCGTTTCAACCGGCTTTGTTCAAACGCTTCGGCATCGCGAGCTATTGCGAGCGCCGATTGGTTCGCTCGCGGCACGTTGATTCTTTCGCCGTTCACTAGTGACGTCACACGAAGCAAGTGAAGGTCGCATCCATTGGCGCTAGCAGGAGTGCGTCGCAATGCGGGAAGCCGGTCACAATGGCTGTCCTACACGAGTTGGTAGTGGTATTTCGACAATCGCGAATTTTGAAGGAATAAAGCAACTTTAACTATTTTGACGGTTATAAAACATGAAGTAATGATTTCTGAAGTATAAACAGGCGTTCCGAGTACTGTATGTTGAAAGTTTCATTAGCACTGTTTACGTAGTCAAATTTCAGGATTTTTTTAAATAATGAAAACTTAGGACGTTGGTCCCAATAATATTTCTGGTCAATAATTTACAGCATACTTTCAGAACGCTAATGCAGTTGGGGAAAAGCCATAGTGGTTGCCAATGTTTTTGCATCTTGTAGGCATGTTACACATTTTATGTTAATTGATTTTAAAATTTCAGACTGAACAAAAAAAAAAACAAGCCTGTGTACCAATGCCTTTTTTTGTTAAAATTTTATAATTTCAACAGTAATAACACTTTATTACTTACGAAAATTAAAGCTTCATCAATATCCGTCGCTACTTCTTCACAAAAAGTAGGGGAGAATTTTCGGTGGATATTATTTATGGATAATCTTTCCACAATCGTTCACCTTCATCACGCACGCACCACAAGCAATTGAACGCGTTTCAAAAATGATGCTCATCATAATCTAGTTCAATTGCTTGTGGTGTGTGCTTGACGAAGGGAAGATTGTGGGAAGACTATCCATAAATAATATCCCCCGAAAATGTGCCCCTACTTTGCGTGAAGAAGTAGCGATTAGCCAAAGTAAAATGAACCAATCATTTTTTCAAAATAGAATAACAATAATTTTATTTTGACTTTTAATGTTTATGTACTTATATTTAATCACTGTACGTTGTGAATTTTTATGCAACTTATAACATATTTCTGAAACTCGTAACGAAATGTATCATACAAAAGAACAATACAACAGGGTACACTCGTAGTCATGAGTGACTGTCGACAATTGACTGAAGTAGCTGGTAGCAACGCTGCAACAGACACCATACCAGTCAGTGAGTGTGGCTAGTCGACAAGGCAAGGCATAATCTATTATCAAGTTGAAGAGGTTTTGGGGTACTGATGTATTTTCCCACCGAACTTATAGCACACTAGTGGGCCGGGGTGGCGGGTATGATCACTAAATATTAGGGGTGCACCAATACCGATACTGGATCGGATCGGCTTCCGGGTAGTTGTGATATCGGAATCGGATCAATATCAGCAACTTCTGCTGAAATACTTATAACTGTGTAACCATTCCAGATACGACATTTTTTAACCTTTTTACCTTTTAACAGTTGGTTACTATATAAAATTTTTTTTTTTTTTTTTTTTAATAATTATTAGACTTCTGAAGAAAACTACATAACTGATCAACAATTGGAGATCACGGTAAATTTTGGATATCTGTATCAGTACCAACTACATTTAAAAACTGGATTGGTATCGGATCAGTAAACTTGGATCGGTGCAGCCTTACTAAATATTATTTAGTTAGCATTATTATCGAAGCACCAAAATAAATACGCACAATCTCACAACGGGGAGGAAGTCTGTCAATTTTCCGCAAATTTTCTACAGTTTGCCTGGAGGATGATGGAATACGAAGACTGAACATCGAAGGGTACGAACATCGAAAGCCACGGCCGCCATGCGGTTCGAAGGTAAACAAACGGACTGATGTGATTCAAAGCAGCAGTAAAACGTAAAATACAGCCTGACGAAGACAGCTCTGGGAGACATATTCCATCATCCTCCAGGCGAACTGTCGAAAATTTGCGGAAAATTGACAGATTTCCTTCCCGTTGTGAGATTGTGCGTATTTATTTTGGTGCTTTGATCTTTCGAACTCTCGCAGTATAATGTGTTACTGTTTACGTATTTTCAAAAAGAGCATTATTATAAATAAAAAAGGTATTTGCTGTAATTATTGCGATTTGCAAATTTTTTAACATGAATTCTGACCCTGCTCGAACAACCCCTCCCAGCTTGGCACTTCACGCAACGGCCCCTTTTTGGCATTTTTGCTTGCACCTTCATTCACCCCTGCCTAAGCAATGAATCACTGCAGAACTTACATTCCTCTGCCAGAACAACAGTGATAGTTAGGAACCAAATGGTTAATTACACATTTGTTAAATTTGTATACAGTATTTCATTTAAGTAGTTGCAATTCTGACTTACCATCACATTTCGGATAGCTTGCGGTTCCATGCCAGGCACTGAAGACAGAGGTCCATGAATTTGCTTCGCTTGTAATTGCTGGACTGCTGAATAAAGAAGACTAAGCTGTGTTTGACTAAGGATCAAAGATGTCTGCTCACTGACTAAGGTATCCAGATGAGCATCTATCTGCAAGAAAAACAGAGTAAAAACAATTAGCTATTGACTGCTACAGGAAATAAGTAGGAAACATTACTATACTGCAGTTGTTGGCAGAGCTTAGACAACACCAATGAATCTACATTATTAAAAGCGTACGATGCGCGTGTGTGCAGTGTATTTTTACCTCTACATCTCTTGAACCAAGGCACCTATAACGATGAGAGTAGCCCCAAGTGAAAAATAATTAAAACGTGCTTCTGTTAGGCTTATATTCATCGCTGTAACTCGATTATATGATCCTCAATTACACGTAAAACTTCCCTAAAAACTGCTCATGACGTCAAAGTTCGATCAGGCAAACTAAACAGAAAGAAATTTGTTTGGAAACAATAACTGAAAAGCATAATGTATTCTGTATCATACTACATAAAGATCTTGCAATTGGTTTTGCTTCAACTGAAAGGATGCATGGAAATAGCAGATGTATCGTTCTGGTTTTAAAAGGGTATCAAACATTCACGCTTCTGAAGTTGGGAGGTGAGTGGATAGAGCAAGCAAAGCGAGCAATTTCTGCATAAACTAAACCTTTTCAGTGTGTTTCTCACTTTTCTCTATCTTTCACTTCCGGAGGAGTAGGCGTACAAACGTGCAAACAAACACATCGTATGTTTTAAATGATGTAGATGAAATGCAGGAATGCTTAGGAAAGTTGTGAACGAACTGCGAGCAACATTTGCAATAGTTTGCATCAAAATAATCAGTACATCGATTTTGAGATGCTCTGGGGATCAAAGAAATTACATGAAGCATGGATCGACGCCAATAGAGTGAGTGAAGCAAACAATACAGTTAGTACCTCTAATGCAACTGCACATCTAACATAAACCCTTTAGGAATGGGTAGTTGGGGTACACTCAAATGTGCCCGTGCATTCATAGATGGATGTGCTTGAATGCGGCCATGTAGCCTCACTGTTTGAAATAAACAGCTCTTCTGCTGGTCTGATCTAAAACTTCAATTCCAGTTCACGTGTGCGAGAAGTTATGATTTTTTTTGTCAACAAGTAAATCACAAGCCTCAACTATTGCTTGGTTTTTGCCAGCCCTGGACAAACGAAACAAAGCTCAACCAATCCTTAAAGGGTTAACAAGAAGCATGTTGCGAGCATGCATTTATGTAACATAAAAAGTATAACGATAATGAAATCTGGCAATCTACCCACCCAAGCCTATACAACTTGTGCAAGAAACCCAAAGCACATTTCAAAAATTTTAAGTTGTTACACACTTGGTCTCGCCATGTCTAAACAGCCAAAATTAGCTAGCGCATTCAACACCAGAAATTAGACCTGCTAAAACGGTCTAATTACTTATTAAAGAACGACACGTTAAGATTGGTTTAGGCGAAGTTACGTTTGGTTTTCGATGTGGAGTTTCTATTACGACAACTTCTGGTCATCTCTTTTATGTCGAGTCGAGTTTGAGTTGAGTTTGGGGGGGTACAGCTTATAATTATCATATGCTAAACAAATTAAATTGGCTTTTCGCATATGAAAAACACTACATAACACGATTTTATCCACGCATCTTACGAAAACTGACAGAGTGGTATAAAAATACTTTGTTGAATTCAGGGCCTTGATTTAGTGTGTACATTGCAATTTATTGTATAACTATTAACTACATGAGACATTACATAATGGTCTCGCACAATCTTTCGTGCCATGCAGTTCCACCGCAATTTCCGCAATACCGGCAGCACTGTCCGGGCAAACAATACACAGAACAAAACTGCATCAATTTCGTCATCTTTCACACGTATGTACCCAAGAGCAAGCTTACCTGGTATAGCGCAGCCACCATTATGCGTGACTGGCGCTTGGCTCTTTATCCTCTACGCACTCCTGGTGCTGAAGGCAACGACTAGCACGCCTAGTGCCTCACAATCCCGAAATTGTGGCATCATTCTATGCCTCACAACCCCGAAAAATTGTGGTTTATCTCTCGTACAGCATGCCTGGTGCTTCACAATTAAGAAAATTGTGGCTTAGTCCAACACTAAATCCAACTTCCAAAAAAAAACATTTCTCTGCAACCAGAGCTCCTCAACCGTACGGCCACACCACGCCAGCGGCAAGAAAAAGAGTGGTTAGACATAGCGAGTGGGGAATGAGGGGAGGTAGCGGAAGAGACGTAAGATTTGCATATGTTACCATTTTTATTAATGGTAATATGCCGTATGTAAAGATGAGATCTCATTTGTAACACAGTGAACGAGTGAACCACGATAAAGAAGTACAGAACCTTCATCAGAGCAAGCACTGTCACGAAAAATAAAACGATCACATTCTGAAAGTACACACTAATTCACAACCACTGTAATCGTCATTTGCCGATATTAGCAGGGTTAAGTACCATCCACATGCCTCAAAGAAAACAAGTTAATGACCTTTGGTTTTAGGCACTGTTTGACCTGACTTTACGGAGGCAACTATGACAAGGTAAAAAACCAAATCATTAAGCAGTACTTCATAAAATTTGTCTGTATCAGCAGCTTATTATCAGGTGCAGATACTTTAAAGGCCTAAAGAAAATTACAGTTTTAACAATCTAAGAAACAGTTTACTAACCTGTGCCTGTAACATTTCAAGACGCTGATCTGTAAACTCGTACAACGACACCATACTGTGAATAAGATACACGCAGTTCAAAAGATATGCTGCCATATCGGTAGTGGTTAGTTGGGACGCAGATACTGAGCACATCTGTAGAAGGGGGTCAATAATGCAGGACAAGATCTGTAAAAGAAAACAAAAACCACTAAGTAAATAATACTGCTTACGTCTTGTGCCTACTTAAAGCTTATCATATTCATCTTGGTTGTTGCTAACTAAAATAACAATTTAACATCATGCTAAAATGGTGCAGGCCTAGTAGAGATATGTCATTATTTGCAGTTTTTCTTCTGTGGCAATACTTCACATTTTTTGGAGTAGTAAATATCAAAATGACTACTTCCTGAACCCTTTGGGAACTAAGGTTTAATTTTCTTAACTCAAACGTACACGACGTCTAAGACCCCAGAGAAATATTCAAGACCTTCCAACTTCACTCTTTTTAATGGACTATCGGCTCGGCTTCTTTCAGCTGCATTTATTTTGTAGGGCTACTAAGTTATGTCGTTTAGGCATTAGTCGTCTCAGGTGCCGACTGTTAACCTGTTGCTAACGAAAGAGGGATCTTTGTGTGAAGAAACACCCATCCTATTAATAATCCAGTGTGTTCCATTCTTGTTATTGGACTCTATTTGTATTCCTGCTTTAAGCAGTCAAGGTCTCTGTCAAAACTAGAATAGGCATACAAAAAGTGGAAATATTTACTTTTCTTATGAAAAATCTCACACAAAGTCAGAGAAAAGTTGAAAACACTGTTAACTTTGGCATTATAATTTCACTCAGCCAAAGAGAGCTTTGGTTTTGCAGGCTTTTGAATTTACGAAAGTTTGGGAGGGGAAGTTGCCCCTGATGATAACCGTTTCGCTTCAGCCCTGGAAATTCTGACTTTACATGGAATTCCCAGGTCGATTGTCATCCCTGAATCTGTAATGCTATAAATAAAGGAAAATTTCGTCTCAATGGGCTGATTGTCATCCCTGATTCAATGTTTAAATAAAGGATAATTTTGTCTGAATGAGTCTTTAAAGGAAATGATCATTCCCATAGTGGAACTAGCTTCCATTAGATACAGCGTCTTAATTCCTGGAAAACCATTACACTGTAGGTAATAAACAGTTCCAGCCATACTACCAGGAATTCACGCTGCCTTTTGATTCTAAAAATTAATTTTTTCATTTCATTTCCTTGAGCATGCAAGCAGGGCAAACCAACCAAAAACTGATTACACTTTTTCCACATCCCCGTCAAGTAGTGTTAATTCTAACAATAATATACAAATAATTTTATTAGATGTGTGATGCGGAAGCCTATCCAGATAGGACTTACATTTAACCTTTCAATTTTGACACAAGTAGACTTATTTCCTCCTTAAGGCAGAGCCGTCTGGAAGGATAAAAGTTGGTGGGGTGTAAACCAGAAATTTACCGACATAATTTACCATCTAGCCAAAAATTATGTAATTTTTCCAACGGATTTGCCGACTGACCAAACGTTATGTAATTATGCCGACCCATTTGCCAACTGGCCAAACATTTTTTTTTTCGGGGGTGGAGGGGGTGTGTGGCGGCCCCCCCCCCCCCCCAAAAACGTCCCTGATTACATGGCTGAAAACCAACCTCCGTACAGCACTCCACGTCACATGACGCTTCAGAAATAGACTGTATATTACTATATAATCCTTTACTAGCTCTCTTTCCACCAGCAAGCACTACTAACAACCCATAATGAAATTAAAACCTACGCGCCAAAAATTTGCTACATTACTGATAAATAATAACACACAAAAAAGGAAGCACCAACCTGTGCGTAATCTTTCTGCTTGGTATCCAAGGAAACAACTGATGAGTCATGGCATGCAAGCACTTCCCTAAGTAGGGCTAATGTTTTGCCCAACGGATCGGTGGGTCCTAGATCAGCTGGCGGCAATTCTACCTGCGGAATAAATTAGTTTCAAACATTAGGAGATTGAATTGTTACATTTAACAGATTAGGCTTTATAAACACTTCCATTGTAGTTGGAAATTAATGTGATGTGGCTAAAAATTGTGCTTCGTCATCGCATGTATCAGTCAACCATATCAATTTCTAACCAACTTATTTTGAGTTTTTCCCTGTAAAACAAAACTTTCTGGCTTATGTCCATACACCTTGTGTAATTATTTCAAGCAATAGGAGATAAGAAAATAGAATTTAGCATAATGCTTGAGAGAAGAGCACTCACATAATATACTAATATTTTCAGGCCACTTAAAACAGAAAGTTCAAGACTTTCCCTTCAAAAGTTAGTGAGGGCACGCAGCTTTGAATGTTTTATTTTATTAGTTATTGCATTCTTGAGCTCATATGCTGGGGTATTGATACTTGATATATGCAGTGCATTGGTGCAATATTGGTCAACGGAGTGGTATCTTTTCGCCCAAATGTCAATATCTAGCAAACCTTACTAGACGTCGAGGCGTGCATTTTGAAGCCTTTACCCCAAGAAATCATAAAGCATCTCCCTATGTAACTTCTAACTGTGTAAAAACAGAAACATATTTCAACATTTCAATACCTAATGATTTAACTTTTAAAGAAAAATGCACCAGCAACTTTTGAATTACATTTTGGATACAATTTTTCTGCCATTCAAAAAACACTGTCTGCAGCTAATCTGCCATTTCATGCGGTTACTATCATGTTTATTGATTTTCACCAAATGACTTCCCAATTTTAACCTACTGACGTGGTTCTTCACCAAAGAAAAGTTCTCAAGACAATTAAACAAGGGGCTACAGCGACTATCTAGTCGCATTGGTCTTCTGTACAGTTCGTGCACTTCCAATGTTGAGGCGCACACCTCTATCATGCACTACAACAGCTATCTCTATTATATAATCTAAAAACAGTAACCATCAGAAATGCCCATTACAAATGTGTTAGCTTTTAAGATTATTTTACATTTTAGGCATAATTGTCGTAGCAACTAACGGAGATTTGGATTGTATACAGTAAGCCTATTCATTTTTGCAACACGGTATGCCTCCGCGCACACAGTTACAGTGTTACAACGTAATGCGCAACGTAGCGTAATATAGAGCAGTGGTAGTAGGGAAGGGACAGGAGAAACGCTGCAGCAGCGAATCATAGCAACTATTGACGTTGCCTAAATTTTTAACGGCAGTTTTGGTTTCGTAAGTAGCAGATAGACCTAATGGAGAATTCGATCGTAAGCAACAATGCGACAATGCAACAATGCGACAAGACTCTTTTAAACGAAGTTAAAATGTTTTTTTTTTTACGGCTGCGTTAACACAAATCTTTAGGATTTCAATTCGATGATGAAATGTTATTATTTAATTTAGTTACGTCGAAGAAGTCTATTAGCTATAAGGAGGCAACGATGTTTTAATTTGTCATGTTATTTAACTAACTTTTGACACTGAATCGAACGTTGTAAACAGTGGTCCTCAATTTCTGGTACCGTTGCGAAGTTGAAAAAAGCGACGGACGGACGGACAAAGTCGTTGCAATAGTCTTCTCAGCCGGTACGGCTGTACAGAAGACTAAAAGGGTATACTGTATTGTAGGGATGTGCGATACTCGAAAAATTCGAGCCGAGCCGAGTATGAAACTTGTACTCGAACTCGGCTCGATGCTCGCGTCCATACTCAAAAAACTTGAATCCGGCGAAAATGCGATAACTTCGCCAATTTTTAACCGATTTTGACATTCCAATATACCAAATCGATCGTCTCGGTGAGAGCTTTCCAGTGGTGCAGATTAAAAATTAGAAACTGAAACCATTTTCAAGTTATGTCCTTAAAACTGGAAAACCATGACCCACACAGCTAACTATGCACCATCTTTGTTTTTATTATATTAACAAATTAAAGAGAAAGTTGTAAACAAAATATCTCCATCAAATACTCGAACTCGGCTCGATACTCGATTCTTCTTCTGTAAACTCGTCTCCGCTCGACTCGAATTAAAATTTTTCAACTCGTCAAAAATTGAAGAAACTGTAAATAATTTTGCCGAAATATGTCCGCAGAACTGTCCATACTGGAAATTTGATAACGTACGTTATTCAAAGTCAACAAAGTATACAACAAATACTTATCGTTCATTCGTGGCAAATTTTCAACAAACACTACTTGTATGTTGTGAACCGTTTGTCTTCTTCAGGCTCTCTTGGTAATACTGTAAAGTCTGGTCTTACATCTCATTTCAGACTCCCCAAGGACCAAGAGATGAGTGCACCAAGTCCCATGCAAAGAATGCTCAACAATCTATGTGGTAGAAACTCGCAAAGATTTCCACGGTCGCTTACTAACCACATCACTGTCACAAGAACAGAAATGGCTTAGCTGCACACAAGCATGCCACCAAACATGGCATAGACTAGAATAAAACGTTAACTTTAAAGATAAAATTAGTTTTCACTACTATTCCGAAATACTAACCTTTAGTTTTTGCTTTAAATCATTTATTTAAATGCTTAATTCTCAAAAACCTTTAAAAATTCACTTTTGAGAGGCTTCCACTGCTCCCCTCCAGGTGGCATTGCATGGCAACTCCCATCACTTTTCATTTGAGCATTCACCTGGTAGGACATATGCTTGCTCTCTGCAGAAATTTCGAAAAATGGTTCATACCTTTGAGGAATCGCTAAGCCGGTTGACGCTGATTCTTTACGCACCAGAGAACTTCAGCGGATAGGCCCACATGGGGTTGGAAATGCCGCTGCTGCTACTTTGTCGACAATTCCTCTGACATTTCTGCTTCTCATTCTGCTAAAGAGATCAAGGTAATTTTGTGCACTTGGATGGTTGTCGTCTGCCCGTCGTTTTGCTAGCCCGGCATCATTGAGCTCCGTGCGTACTAGTCTAGCTGGAATTAGTGGTCCGGTTTCAACAACCATGCCAGTGCCCCCGATTGTGATGGTTCGGATGTAAATTTGAATGTCGCGGCGCTTCCATATGTGCCATCTTCGTGTGCACGTGTGACCCCGAGTTCGCTGCCGATCCGTACGCCACCTGATCCTGCTGTTTCGGTGAGTGATTCGAACTTGATCAGTACTGCCATGAGTGCCGAGTTAGGTGAGCTTCAAGCTTTTTAGGTGAATTTCAGCGTTGTGGTTAGTGATATCGTTTGGGACGAGACTGCAGAGTGCGATGCAGCTTCGGCTAAATTGGTGGCCACTGTTGTTTTGTCTGCAGGCAATGTTACAGGGGTTCCCCACATCACTGACTAATTAGAGGAGCCGCTCACAAGAGCACTTTAAATTTGGAAATCAACAAACGTTTTTGCTGATACACCATTACCTCTTCACCTTTAACTAGGCATTGGTTTGTTCCTCTCTAAACTGAACAATTTCGGTTAACATTGATGGTAAGAATAGATCCACACCTTTCAGAAAATCCTAAGCATGTCCATTTCTGCCTATTAGAGGGGTCTCTAGAGCACCTTGAATTCAAAAATTACCATAAGCTTTCGCTGCTACCTCTTCATCTTTATATGAGTGTAGGACAGGACCTATCTAAGTTAAACAATTTTAGTTATGATTGATGGAAAGAATAGATCCCCACCTTTCAGAAAATCCTAAGCACGTCCATTTCCGGCTATTAGAGGGCTCGCAAGAATACTTTGAACACGAAAATCAGCACTATAACTACCGTTTTTGGAGGGGTAAATCACCCTCTCCACCTCCCCCATGGGGTTTATAGAACTTGTTATCGTAGCTATTTTTTCCAGTCACTCTTCATATGCATTCATGCTTTTCACAGAAAGTGACAAATTCCATCAACTTTTGGCCCCAAGCCAACCAACTATATGAAGTGCAATGCACATTGGGTGCATTGGGAGCCACATGCGTGGCCTCTTTGACACCGTTTATTCGCTGAATTATTGACTCCGTTTAAAAAAACAAATGGAATCAAACCTTTTTTGTAGATAATTCCATGGTCTACAATTTCGGATTAAACATATTTTATGCAGCCGTTTTCGTGATGTATTGAACAAAACCGATTTCGGGCGCATGTTTCCAAGATGGCGGCATTAGCTCAACATTCTTCTACACTGTTTATTGGCTGAATCATTGAATTGACGAAGAAAACGAATAAAACATTTTTTGTAGAAAATTCCATGCTCTACAATTTTGGAAAGAACGTATTTTCATGCCCGAGCAACCGTTACCGAGATATATCGGGCACTATATTGGGCACCATGTTTCCAAGATGGCAGCGTTAGCTCAACACGGACAGCTGAGGTTAGTATGCTGAACCTAAAACCATTACGAACATCGGTGCCAAAAATTAGCTTATGAATTATTCCGCGATTCGACCTACATTTGGTCTAATTTGATTGGACTAAAAGTAGGAAGTGAATGTGACACTTTTCCTTCAAAAACTGTCGAAAATTCGCTGAATATTGTTTACTACCGTATTATTACTAATATTAGATTGTGCATTGCAAAAATGAATTTTATCCTTACTGTTGGTGAACTGTTGTAGTCTGTTCTGTGTCTGACAAAGGTGACAGTTTTGCAAAAACTTTAGTAAATTTCACTGAAAATTGGCCCGTGGTAAAACACAGAACCTTTGAACTTCTTACGAACTTTTGGTAAGCGTCATCATGAAAGTAAGTTGATTCAAAGGAAAGCCATCTGTAAACTCAAAACTTTTCTAAATTGTTGGCAATTTACTTTAAACCACATTTTAAGTCTGCATAAGGTTTCCACATGTTGAATTTTCTGAAATAGGTCTTAATCTTACTTTTTCCATTAACTTGGTTGTGTGGCACATAAGACTATTGAAGAACATTTTGTGCCCAAGCTGATGCAGTTCCTCCAGGGTAGCCAGAAGAGCCACGTCTTCGCCCATCAATACTGGTCTAGACAGAATCAACAAATATAAGTAAACAAAACACTAAAGACTATTGCGCAGTTACTTTATTCAGAAAAGATTCGGGTCCATAGACGGACAAACATGCTGTACGAGCAAAAATAAATGTATTACAATACAAACTGCTAAAATATACAGCTAAAATAATAAACTTTAAAAAATTTAATTCAATTTATAATTTAACCCTTTCCTTCACGTATACGCTTTTCTATGCTTCTCCACGATTCACAAACATACGCATTTTTACGCGTCTTGTGTATCTTACACTTCAAATTACTGAAACATAATTATTAAGCAGTTTAGTCACATTTTTAAGTCATGGTATTGAAGCCGCCTGGATGTTTTAGAATTAAAAATAAAAACTTGCGAACAGTTGAAAAGTTGCAGCATAATTTTGCACTGTAATGCGCATTTGTGGAGAAACTGGTAATTTTCACGAGGAAATGGGGTTGAAAGTTTTCGTAAACATCCGCGAAGTAAAGGGTTAATTAATTTATTCAGTAATAAAAAAGCACGAAGTTGTTACAACTTGTGTATGCACCAAATACTACTACAGATGAAAGTAATTACAACATAGAATGTATTTACAACGTATTATAAACAACAATTCATAAAAAATGATCCCTATAAGTAAAAATAATTTTACTTTAAAAGTAATTGCACACTGCACACTGCACAGTTTAGGTTAGTTTGATTCAGAAAAGATTCGGCTCCATATACGGACAAGCAAGAGTACCAATTAACGTATAACACGCTGCTAAAATATATAGCTACAGTAATAATAATAATAATAATAATGCCATTAAAAAAGAAAAGTTGGTTCTCAGGCCCTCCCGCACTGATTTTTTGACGGGGAAATAAAAAGTTATGACACGGATAAAATAGCAGTTACAGAACAAAAATAGCCCTTAGTGAGTTAAATAGTTGTGTGGATATGTGGTAAGAAGCGTTACGTTACGAGGCAGTATTCTTTATTTTACCCAAACTAAAAAATAATTCCTTAATATGTACGGAAAAATAGAGTCGAAAATAAATAAATAAATTCCACCCGCCCACACGGATTTCTTGAGAAAAATGCCTGAGAACCAACTTTCTTTTTTTTTAGTGGCCTAATAATAAATTTTTTAACTTAAACAAATTTAATTGAATTACCAATTTACCAAATTTACTCAATAATAAATCTTCAAGATGTGAAGGCAAGGTTTGTCGCCCGGGTTACCCTACCCACCTTCTCAATCGTTTTATCAAGGAGGCCTTTCGCTCTGACAACAGAAGGATCCATGCAGACCCGCGATGAGCTACCAGTGAAAGACCAAAACGTATTGGCCTTACTTATCTTCAAAACACCAGCGAACAGCTTCAATGAATTTTTGCTGTCAACAACTTAGTGTTTTACGAAGACCACTAGAAACATGCAGTCCATGCTGCGTTGCCACCTCCAAGCAGTAGATAAGGTGCCGCAACCCAACACTGACGATGATCAAGCGAGTTTGAGCCCTCATCTCACAGCAACCGTATCGTGGATACCAGAATCGTAGCAAAACCCGCAAACTGGGCCTTCCAATCCCGTCCAGAAATACTTATTCCTAATTGACCCAAAGCACCAAACGATATGTACCGCATCCCATGCAAGCAATGTCCAGCCATCTATATAGGAGAAACCCGGGTGGTAGCCACTTGCGGATCCTAGAGAAACTCATGGCAATGCGAAGCCAGGACACCAGCAATGCACCATTCCATCATGAGACAATGCTTCCATAGTGCTAACCTCAAATTCTAGACATGGCATACTGGAAAAGGAAATACTGTAACACACTTTCACCTCGATGAACATTCACTAATGTTCTTCGTAAATTTTCGGTGAAAACCAGTCCCGTTCACCTTCTCCAGACTTCACCACCAACACCTTGTTACAAAGGTCGTTATGTCATGGTGCACTTGTATTCGAATCTGGCTGTCATGACATGGCAACCATTTATCAGCCCTAGAGGCAATTACTATCAAACAAAATGAGGGAGTCAGTATAGCCCTCATAAATCATCACCTCCTTCCTTCCCCTCAATCCACCAACTAGTGCACCCTTCCCTCCAACGCATGCTGCAAGCAAAGTGGGAAATGCGGATAAGCTTAGCTTCCATTGGAGTTTACTAAGATTAGTGGCTGCCGATGCAGGCGTGACATTCAAATGCACTTGATGATGAGAACTGTATCCAAAATAAATCGTGAATTACTGCCTGAAGAGAAGCGACGCACTAATGACAATTTACCTGTCCACTAGTGCTTGTTGAAAATGTGCAAGAGCAACGTGTATTTTGTGCTCTTTTGTTTTAAAAAATTTTGTAATTTTGTCTACTTACGATGTTTCATTTTCAAAGCACCAAACCTAGCGCACTTTCGCTTATAATGGAAATTGTATATAATAAATAACTAAATAGATAAATACTAATAATAATAATAATTAATAATATATGAATGAAAGTCGAATCAAGCTTGTAGAAAAATACTATACAAAAACGTCAAAATACCGGGGGCCACCGGTTAATTTTGGTTTCTATTGCCTAGTACGAACGTATGCATTGCCTGTAAATTTTAGCATTCCTTCCCCAAATGCTTTCTTTCCCTTGAGGATTTAAGATGTGAAGAACAGCCAGCTGTGTAACCCCACAGCGCATGTGTATGTGCAGTTCCTCCAATTTAGGTAAGTGACACAAGGTTTTGCCATCCACTTTCCTCTCGATCTGTCATGGTGGTGATTTGAGGGGAGGTAGGGCGGGTACAAGTAATGTATATTTTCGTACTAGGCAATAGAAACCAAAATTAACCGGTGGCCTCCGGTTTTTGATGTTTCTAGTTACCATTTCTAGTTTCGAAAATATCCACTACCTGTAAATTTTAGCATTTACAGGAGACCTCGTCCAACTGGTGGTGGGCACCACCTGACGAGTGCCTTAGGGTTACGAGCTGGCTTCCCCAGGAGTTCCAACTCCGCAGAACTGGAAGGTGGTTTTTCTTGTTTTTTTTAAAGTTTAGATTCAATTGGGTTAGGTTAGAATGAATTTCAAATTCTGAGATTAAGAGTGTGACAAGATGGGGAGGGTTGACATCCTCACGGATGTTACGTATATTTTTTTTTGGGGGGGGGGGGGGGGAGTTCTGCATGGGGAGGTATGTTCAACTTCAAAATCATGCGGTTAGTCAAATATTTACCTGAATCACAGAGTCTTGGAAATGTTCCATTTTTCACAGGATTGGTGAATTAGTGTGGCTCAAAGTCGGCACGGGATCCAGTAGAAATTCTTCCAACTTGTGGGCGGGAGGTAAAGCCAAGGCAGGTAATGGGGTGATGAAAACCTTGGTGGAAACACAGACGGCTTGAAGGGATGGTGAATATTTAAGGAAGATGATTGATTTGAAAAAGAGGGCATGGATGAATGATGAACAAGCGGTCGACTGTGGGCAAATCTGATGAATGAAATCCCAAGATGAAAGGGTGGGATGGTTTCAGGGCATTGTAGGTGTTCACAACCCCCTGGATGATGAAGGATTGTGAATTGAAAAGTTTGATGGAAAAGTGGGGTCCAGCGAAGCTTGACTGCAATAAAAACTTAATGGCAGAGTCGAAAATGGGGTAAAATGGAAAACTTGAATGGGTGATTTCCTTGGTGTTTTTCCGAAAAGGGAGCAGAAGAAAGACCCCTTAACATCAGTTGAAGAGGTGGAAGTCGTCATGATAATGGCGAATGATGATGCAGATGCTGGAAAGAGTCAAACCAAGGTTTATGAGTCCGTGTTCCACCCGAAGGGTCAGGGACTGTGGGGAAAATTGTAAAAACATTGAGGTAAGGGCGGGTGTGAAAACTGAAGGAGTACCCTTTGGCACGGGCGTGGCAGTCAGAGCAGGGTAGTCGGCGGGTTTTGAAGTCGGATATCCTCTTCATCTCAGCTTTGGATGGAAGAAAACCGTCGGCGTTGTCGAACTGGCATAACTGGCGAGCGACAAACGTATCTTGAGGGAGGGCGCAATTTGCCAAGATCCATTCTTTTGTGATATTGTCATGGTAGGTGGGTAGTTGCAACAGGGGTCCCAGTTGACGTTCGACGAGCGTGCCTAGAAGCCATGGTTGTAGGATGCTGTAGAAGCGTCGGAGGCTTGTGTGGTGAGGCATTCGCTGCGTAATTAATTGCGGTGACTGTCATTGAAGATGACGCAGTACTAGGAGTAGAGGTTGTGGATATATTCAATGTTGTGGTCGCGGAATCGGTGGTTTGGTAACTTTGTCACCGGTTACTGGACGTTTTTTTGGTGCTCGAGTTGGACGAGAGCGTGATTTGGCACATCTGGGGTCACGGAGCACAAGTTTCGGGTCGGGTTTCGTGTGCCGGAATCTAGGTGAAATTGTGTACGCGAGTTTGGGGGATGTAGACAGTTGGCAATGTGTTAATCGCCATAACCTTAACCACTTCCTGGGAGGGGAGAGATGAATTTCATCCTTGAGTGTGAAAGTTCAATCCGTAGCATAAGCTTGGCAATCTTCTCGTGAAGCTTTGATATTTCGAACTCTAAGTGGTCTTTAGCGTTGATGGCCTTGTTCAGTTTAGCTGATAGACGTTGCCCGTAAGAATTAATCGGTTGCAGGTTTGTTGTGAGTTGTATCGCACAGGATGCCGAAAGGTGTCAGTTTTTTCGCACTTGAGATTGAAGCACGGCGGCATCAGCGAAAATTTCGGATTCATTGTCAGAGATAGCAGGATCTTTGGGACCGTCGAGGGCAAAAATTTCTTCTTCAGAAGTGGCGAAGGGTGTAGCGGAGGGGGTCTCCTTTCTTGAAAGCACAGTGTTGATGGGGATAAGGAGGAGCTGCAGCTGTGATGACAATGGGGGAGGGGGAGGGGGGCGACCGGTTAAGTTGTTGAAGCGCAGGTCACAGGAGTTATTGACGGTTTTTCCATGGGGAGTTCAGCGGGTTGTGTTCATTTAAGTGGGAAGCTGATTTGAGTGAAAGGTTGGGGGGTGCTGATGACTGTAGTGGCAATTTACCCAGAGACAAGGAAGACGAGCATGTTGAGGCCAACGATGGCGATGATGATCTGGACGAACGGACAAACCGGATAATGGAGAGAGTGGTGAAGCGTCACTCTTTGCAGCCAGGGGAAGTGAAGATTGAAGAGGCGAAGGTCTTGGAACAGGGGATGATAAGGTCAAGTTAATAGTATTCCCCGGTGTTGGAGGAATGTTCGAGGTTGCCAAATGCCACATTTTCTTTTTTTCCCTTTGGCGCTTCCTTGTCCTGGACTTCTTGTGCTTCTCATCAATGATGAGCCATGTCTCTTCAATTGCAGTGCAGACAGTGCATTAACGGTTGAAATAATCGCATGTCTGATGTGTTTGACATGCTGGGTGTGGGTCGTAATATATCTTCCCCGAGACAATATCTACGTAAGTGCAGGTTGCCAGTGCTATGGGTTGAACTGCAGAAAGGTCACCAGATAATGCTGCTAAACCACGAGCCGAGGAACCCCCTCAGAGTTTGGGGCCCATGTTGAAACAACGAGGGGAAAGATGTGAAATGTCAGAACAGTTTGTTGACGCCGCAGTATGATGAACAAGATGGAGCAGAAGGGTATTTCCTGTGTTGAGGAGAGAAGCCAGTTGGGTAGAAGCGCGCATGCACAGAAGGCAACTTGACCAAAAGGGTGTGGTGCTGGGAAGAGAAGAGGACGAAGGCAGTCTGTCCAAATGCAGGCGAAGGTAAATGGCTTGCTGAAGGCATGATGTCCTTACGCGGGTGGGGAGTAACAGGGTGGGAACCTCACGGATTGGAGATGGTGTGAGCGGCTTGGAAGAGTTGCAGCAAATGGGTCTAGTGAAACAGGGCGAAGATTCACGCAAATGACGAAGGATTCCTTTGGTGTGGATGGGATGGTCTTCGGACGAAGGTCAGGGCTCGAGTCGACGGCAGCTGCTGAAGCACCAACGAAGGCTGAACATGGCTTTGGCGAGCGAAGGATGTCGTCAACTTGGTAACGATGATTATGGTGGATGGTGGCTGGAAAGTCAACCAATGGGTCAGACGAAGAGAGGCACATGTACAGTAGCTAACAAACGTTGAAGAAAAAGATGGCATCTGACGAAGTGGAGCAATAAAGCGAAGGGATCGGAAGAGGGTTGGGTGTGGCGTTCGAGTTGTTAGATGAAACTCGAGAGTTCGGTGGAAGGATTCAGGGTCACACGACGGACGAGCAACTGCTGAACGTAATGAAGTTTGAAGGGGGTCGAACAATCCTGCAGGGCTTCAAGGGAATGCAACGTAAGTGACTGTGCCAAACAGGAGGTACATATGGGAATTGTTGAGTTGATGTGGTGGAAGATGAATCCCGAAAGAGGGAGAAACGGTAACGGAGTTATCGAAAAAGGTGTCGAGTGTAGATCTGTGAAGGCGAAGGCACAGAAGGCATTGAGCTGGTCTTAATCGGAGCAGAAGGTTTCCCGGCAGTTAAGTGGTCAATGGTGTTGCGAGTTGGACGGCATACCCCACGATGCTGGACTTGAAAGAACCAGCGGAGGAAGCCGAAGACAGTACTGAACGGAAAGGTGAAACGAATGGCCAACGAACGACGGCGCCAAAGCTGCGAGACGAAGGTGACGGGTTGGTGTCAACAGCAGCCGAAAGACGAAGGGGTGTTGTTCAAGCATGCCATCACACAGGTGAAGTTCCGAAGGAGGCAGGGAAAGGTGTGGCAAGCAACATTCGGTTAGTGATGGAGTCGTCGCAGCACGTGACACCAGTGAAGAAAAATCCATGAAAAGGGAGACATGAATCCGAATGGTGAACGAGAAAACATAGGCAGTGTTGCAGTCAGTGCTACGGAAGGGGACGAACTACAAAGGCGAGATCCAAAAACGAAGGTGAAGGTGAAAAGAAACGAATGCATGTCGCGTTAGGCGCACGCTACAGGAAAGTGGATGGCAAGACCTTGTGTCACTTGCCTAAGTTGGAAAAACTGCACATGCACATGAGCAGTCACTGGGTTACGCAGCTGGCCAGCTCTTCACATCTTAAATCCTCTAGTGAAAGAAAGCATTTGGGGAAGGAATGCTAAAATTTATAGGTAATTGATATTTTCGAAACAGCAACTAGAAACTAAAACCAATCACGCGTTTCTGCGGCTTAACCCAGCTGTACATATTTAAAAAAATGTAACTACTAATTGCAATTTACACAAGTAACGAAGCATAATAACAGGAAAATAAAGAGCCAGTACACCCTACGATGAAGCCTGAACATGAGAATGTCCTTACCTAATCGTATTCTCATAAAACTTGAGAAGATTGCTTAGCTTGTACAAAGTAACAGCTCCTGGTTCAGAAACAATAACTTGCTCCACTCGAACTCTCAGCGGTCGACAGACACCTTCCATGATGTGCCCTAGCGCATGCTGAATCATTTCTTCAGTAGCTGCAAAAATTCATACATTTAAATTATAAATGCAGTGCAAAATACCAAAAAAATAAAAAAAATAATTAAAAGCCATCCAGGCACCAGACCTTTTTTTTACAGTTTATACCTATTTAAGTTATTCCATGTCAGGCAGTTTTACGTATTAAAACCATTTATTTTCACACTTTGGAGTCTGCCGTGCAAATCTGCCATCCGTCCACATTTGCGTCATACAAAAAAAATACCGTAACTCGGCTAGTTTTTCACCAATTAACACAAATTTTTTGGAGGTAGTAGATTAAAGGGCACACTTTTTGGAATCCTAGGCGAAAATAGAAATAAAATCTCTTTCTTTTTGTAAAAAACAAGGGGAAAAAAAAAAAGACTTAAATATTTGCATTTTGACAAAAGTACCACAAAAGCATTCCGTACTAGTGACAAACAAAGCAGTTCAAATCTGAAATAAACATATCGATAATGATAATGATAATGATAATGAAACTGGTTAGGTATTCTTTAGTCCAAAATTGTGCGTTTGTTTCCTGAACAGTTTAAAATTATGTGATGAATTTTCAGAGTAATAACCGTTACAGATTTTCAACTTTTAATTACATTCTCTCTAATGCTGACGGGCTCATTTTACTTCAGTCTGGAATAATGTTACAAGTAAAAATTGTTATAATCACACGTCCATCAATTTCACAAGAATGAAATTGATAATTTAATTTAATTTGTAAAATTGGTGGACACTTAGTCATAGCATAATTTTTACATGTAATATTAATTAGATTAAAAATAAAACTCTTTTGTGAACTTGAAGATTCAACGAAGCTATATCTTGCGCCCTGTATTAGCGCAGGCAGGCTAATTCATGGCTAAACAAGATCCCCAAATTTGTCAAGTAGAATGCATTTGAATAATCGCCAGTTATCATTTGTTAATGACGAGGGCTAAGCTGAAGCTTTAGCTTCAATCCTACAGCTAATCAGAACTAACACAAGAGCTGCATTTCAATCTGCTATAACTTTCAAAATAACTAACTTATTATGCCAAGCACTTCCCGGCCCGTCAGGTTTATGCCACCAACCACAAACCATAACATGTCAGGATACGAGTCGAATTCACTGTGTCTGCATTGTATTGGTAAAAATCACAGTGATGATCCTGACTGACATTAAAGACCAGTGTCATGACGTAGGCAGAGTCAATAGATAACAGCCTTATAAGATACTTACAAATTTTGTTGCACGACTTGAACAGTGCTTCTAATTGTTCTTTTTCTGAAGCTGTTGCCTGGTGAAGCCAAGCCAACATATCACCGACATAACGTAATGGGTCATGTGAATGTAGTTCAATTGGGCGAGGTGATCGGCCAGGCCCTAGGAAAACAACACATTTAAGAAAATGTAAGAGGACAGTAAGGTTCCAGGACCCAAATCACAAAGACACTACATAGTTGCAAGCAGTATGATTTTAATTTAACACAGTATATCAACAGATACATACAATTCAATTCTGATTCAATTTCCCAAAGAAATAAAAGAACAAAAGAATAAAAAAAAAGAATAACAAAGAGGTGAAACGGAAGAATCAACAGAAAATAAGCAGTTTGGATCACGTTACCATTGTTGTTCAAAATAAAGAGCAATTACAGTTATGTTACATTCCTTACCATTGTGCGATACCATAAAATACAAGGTGGTCATAAAGTCTTTCCCAGATTACAAAAGAGTATTATACAAATATATGGTTTTTCGTAGAACAAAAGCTAACTCGGAAAATAGCTTGCCAACCATTAGGTTCGGTCGGCACGACGTGCGTACACTGAAAACACACGTATGACGCATAGCCCAAAGGTGAATGATGAGGTTGCATGCACAACATGATTATTGGGCCTTTCTTTTTTTATGGAGCGTACAGTCAAAAAAGCTGTGTACCGTAACATGCTGGAGCTGTTTATTACACTACAGTTGTAACGTGTCTGCCATGGGTTGTAATTCAACAAGACTGTGCGACGCCACATTGGGGATTATGTGTCGCAGATTCCTAGCTGAAACCTTCTCCAGCTGATGAATTTGGATGGATGGACCGCTGACATGGCCACGCAGATCTCTTGATATTAACCTCTTGATGTTTTCTTGAGGAGTACGCAAAGGACGCGGTGTATAAAACTCTTGTTGCTAACATTGAAACGCTAGGATAACAACTGCAATAGCAACATAACTGAAGAGATGTTAGCCAAAACATGGAGAGGAATTGAATATCATTTTGATGTGATCCGGGCTCCAAATGGACCACACGTTGAAGTCAACTAACCTAGTTAGAAAAAATCAAAACTTTACGAGTTGAGCGTCACTGTACCGAAAACCGTACGTTTGTACCAAGCATAGTTTATGTTTAATATTTTTGTAATCACGGAAATACTTCGTGACCACGTTGTACATTAAGAATACACGGTCCATAAAAGACGCCATGCAGGATATTTGATATAACCCCAGGAGAGGAAAAAAAGTACTGGTACGTCAAAACTTTTTTTTTAAAGCCAAAGGGAGGGGGAGTCCTCTCTTGGACTTAGATAAAAGTCTGGCCTTACAAAACAATTAGGAATTTTGTGCCACTGTATTTACGTCCAACCAGAGCATATCCGTCTTAAAATTGCGGAAAAAAAGTTGTTGATGGCTGACCATTTCCATCTGCTGCCTAAAATCAATGCCAATGGTCTGATGAATGAAAGCAATTAAACCATGTTAGTATGTCCTCTCGAAAGATCGGTAACCACCGTTTACAGTGGTTTATTGTCAACATCACAACAAAACAAGAAGAATAACACAACACCACCATCAGGAAATTAAACCAGTTCAGCAAAACCACCAAAAGTTCCCTCATAAAATTTTCGGTGAAAACTTGAAGCCGTTTACCTTCATCAGAATGCAACTAAGGACAAATTTTCCTTCTGAAGAACAGACAAAAGTGGCAGAAACTGCAACTAATCTCACAAATATTAAATCTTATTATTTTTTTTTAGCAAGCAGTCAAAGTAGCATTTTTTCAGTATGAAACCAGTTCCACATATGTATACAAAGTTCCTTGACAAATTAGCAAAAAGAGCATGTCAGTAACTTTCAGATACACTAGCGAATTTAAAGCCCCAATCTCAGATTGAACGTTTGTGTGAATGCTAGCATGTGCAGGGAACCGCTGTCAAATACATCCACTTTAGTGATTATCATACTGTTTAACGAGTCAGCCGTGGAATAACCATGTGCCGATATGCCATGCTGGTACCTTTAGTCTATTAGGTGTCGGGATTCACTCCCGACTAGGGTGCGAGTTCTGCACGACGCTGACAACTGGAATAGACATCAGAGTTGGCACGATGAACTGGTGAAGTCGGCAGACGCAGCACAAGGTAATGACATCTCAAGGTGGGTAGAGTTCAGTTTGTTCGGCGTCACTATGCCGGGATTCACCCCCAACTGGGGTTTCTGGCCACAGATAAACTCGCTCTAGCATCAATCTCTTAAACCAACTAGGTTAATTCTGCACATTCTTATCATCACAGTGACATTGCGAGGCTGGCTGACAGGGGACTTGTGCGTGTTGGTACGCAAACCTATTACATGTAGCCAAACTAAAAAGATAAAATTTGGTGCTACACGTGCAGTATTTCTATAATACCAATTCTGAAGTTTTTCAAGGGGGTGAGGGGAGGGCAGGTGGAAAGGAACTTTTGCTTCATATATAGAAACTCACCTCCTCTAGTCAAGGCATCAATGAAAGCTCGAACTACAGCAGCACGACGAGCTGTTGCAAACTCATCTACAGAATACCTGCAATGTTAAGAGTATTTTACTTGAAGAAAAATAATTAAACAATTTTAGTTTTAACAAAATGAACACGATGACGATGTCTTTGGAAGTTCGCTACATGATCGAATTCTTCCATACTTTATTTGAGATTGTGCATTTAAAGTAGGAAACAATTTTCTTAACTACAATTGTTCAAATAAAAACTATCACCTACACTGGAGGCACTTAGACCCACCAAATACTAACTTTTGGTATTAACAAGATCGCGTAATTTCTTTTTATTGCAGGTAACAGTGTTTGCTTCCATTGTGCTGAATCGTTGCTTTCCTGTAGCACATGGTTTTGTAAAATTCGGTTCAAGCGCAGGTAAAAGTTACAAACACAATTTTTTTCACCTGGGATAAATTATAAACAGTGAGAAGGTAAGTCATAGTAATTCAGTGCATGGATCCAACTAGAACTAGTTTATATATAACGAAGACGTTCAGAATTATCTGACGCTTACTACGAGACCAGGGAATGGGAGAGATAAGACCACACTGATGTGGTGGATGGTGACGTTTGTCTTCTTAAGGTTTCATGGTGAACTTAGAACTTAAGATCTATGCCAGAGTTTGCTTCAGTGTGTCGTGCGATTTTTGAATTTACGCGCGAAGGCCCACTGATCTCCAAATCTCTCACTGTGAGCCAAGCTCTTCTAGATACTCCATTAGCATGCATGAGTTTTCAACAGCAGGGTGAGCAGTCGGTGGATGGTTGGGCAGGCAGGTGGTTGTATGTTTGTCATGGGAACATTTTAATTTTCCGAAGTGGTTGATTGTCAGGGCTTCCAATGCACGCAAGTGGGAGTCCTTATGGGAATTGGACACCAGCATGGTCATTGTTTTGTTTAAATCTATGTCGTACTGAGTGGCCCCATAAATGGTAATGCAACTTGCACTAAAGCCACTCAGCAAGACATAGAATGGAACAAAACAAGCAAGCCGTGTCCAATTCTCACAAGGACTCCCACTTGACAAAAACTTCAGGGAAATGGCATAACAAGCAAGCAGTCAGTGATCGTGAATCGCGTTTGATCTTACGAAGGTTTGTGGGGTTAGAAATTAAAGTGTATGTAGCCTCGCATATAAGCCACACTTTTACAATACATCTTTGTCCAAAAAAGCAACCTGCGGCTTACATGCAGACAGAAGATAATTTCGCTAAATATTGACTGATTTTTACGTTCAAATACACCATTTTAACCGGTTTTTCGCCAGCTTTCCAATATTGAAACTACTAGTCACTAGCTACATCCGTTCCAAAGTTTTTTTTTTTAATTTAACTTACATTTATAAATAAATAAATAAATTTCTTATTTGTTTATTTTAATCGATTTTAACTCTTTCCTTCGAGTGTTTCTTCAGCTGCAATAAATGTATTATTTTGAAAACTTTGATACGTAAACATTGATATGTAAACACTGATAGTGGTAGTAAATTTACTTATGTACGTAAGAACCAAAGGCCTTCGTTTTCTTACTCACGTAAGTATGAACCCACGGCTTCGGTTTTTATGCCTAGAATTCTTTTTTCTTATTTAAAAAATTGCTGTTAATTTATAGTGTAAAACAGTTTAATAACACTTTAGAAACGATTTGGGATATGTAAACATGGACAGCGATTGAATTTTTATTATTTAAGCAATAACCAAACACCTTCGTATTTTTACTTACGTAAGCAAGAAACCCACGCCTAGCAGCGGTTCTTACTAGTGGTACGACAACGGTTTCATTGTTGCAGCAGTGTGTCTGCATGATATAAATCCACTGCTGCAACAATGGCCCAACAATGAAAGAGTTGAATAAGTCTGGTTATGGTATTGACCAGAAATTAAATGGTTGGCACAGCATTGGTAATCTCAACTACAAACTTACTTGAACAAAACTGGTCTGTCTTGGAGGCTCTCTAATGCTTGACACAAAAGTGGGCCGATGTCGGGTGACTCCGTATTCATCAATCTGCACTCTCCTGCAATAAAAAAATAAAAGACAATTAACAAAATACTTCTATGTTGAAGGTTAATATTAATAATAATTCAACTTCGGAAGAGAAACAAATTCAAGGAGAATTTTTTGCCAACAAGTAGTTAGTAAGGCTCGTAGAATAGCATCAGTACCACAAATAAGGAAGAGGTAATCTCGTCTGGGTTACAGAAAGAACGCAAAGGAATTTCAGGTTAGGGAGGGAGGTGGAGGAGGCTAAGGTTCAACGTTTTTGTTCAGGTGTGCTTCCTGCTAAGGTGTACGCACACCTTAACACTTAACTTTCCTATACACACGAGCAAATTATTGGGAATGAATGTAGCTGCCTTTTAAAACTTTATTCTTATCCTGGCATCTTCAACAGATAGAACAAATTACACCGGCTCACCAGAACCCATTACTGAAATATTTACAAGTGTTTTGTTCCCTGCCGTGTTTGGTGATTATGAGGAATACCATTAACAATACGTTCATTTAAGAAAATTAGCTACTCCGTTGATAACATTTGTGCAAATATCATTTTTTGGCAAAGGACTAGCTGATGACTAAAGCTTTGAGGTTAAATACCTTGATTGAATGACATAACTGAGTGTTTGTTCAGCGGCATGCAAGTTTGTCTGTCCGGGACGTAACACTGAAATTTTGCTGTCATTCCCTCCAAACAGATTATGTCAATGAAATTTAAAAACTTGAAGATAAATGCTACAATTTAAATATTTTCAGAGTATTTTGTGCTTGGTAGGCACTGAAAAGCCTTCACTACAGTAATGGAGCTTAGGGGACATTACTCCCGACATAAAAAACTGCATCAGGTGGCTCACTTACTTCTTGGTTTATTATGATCACTTTTGAACAAAATAGATTCAGTTATACAACTGACCATTGTGACTTGAGTGAGCAGACTCTGCGGGGCAGCTCGTTAAGTCGCATTCAGCTGCTTCCTCGTTCTCATCGTCAACAGCTATGCAAACTGCTGCATATGGACAGAAGCGCTTAATGATGGAGAGGATAAGCAGAAGAACAGGGATTGGGGAGAGTTAGCCACCTACTTCACCCAATTTAAAAGAGCAGATCAAGAACTGGCTAAGAAAAACTGCTCAGGCAGAACTAAACACTTGTATTGTGTACAAGGATGAACTGAATTGATATCTGTCGATAAGTCTGATCGGTACAAATTGATGGTGGTTATCCTGGATCAGACCTACATATCAGAACAGAGTGTGGATATCAGCTTTACACACTTGTGGCAGACTACATGTTAGATCGTCAGCAGTTAATTCATTATGGTACAGGTAGTCTCTCAACTGGCACGAAACTCACGCTGTGATCTGGTGATTAGGCTGTTCTACACTGATTTGTTGTCATCTCTTCATTAGCAATGATCATTTGCAGAAGCAGACGTTATTTCTTTTGGGAGTTCATTTATTCCATATTTAGTCATCATGTTGTCTTTACATCAACAGAATACAACACAGCATGTAACCATTTGTCGTATGCAAAGTACTTCTTACTAAAATGAGGCCCAGATGCGACCATTGTTGTCTGTGTCCTTTGCCCCCAAAAAATTGGTAGTTGGTCATATTTGGGTTAGTTTCCAAATATCCAAACCAATTTTTGATTGTCAGTTTTTTGTATCAATAAGTGCAAACAAGCGAAGCAAGCCTAGCTGCAGCTGCTTCATGGCAGTTTTTGTTTACATATCATTTCACATTTATTTATTTTCTTTAAATCATTTGGATGCTGAACCTCTAACTTCTCCACAGCTGCATTAAGCGGCTGGCAGTTTCATTCAGAAATCTTTGAAACCGTTACATTGCTGTGTAAAGTTAATATTACATATACTTTAACTACCAAGCTCTCGTTGTAGTCCTTTTAATAAGAAGTTTTGTTCAGGTTAGCATGCCCAGTTTTTAGGGATGTGCGAGTAGAAAAATTTTAATTCGAGTCAAGCCGAGCCGAGTTTGCAACAGAAGAATCGAGTATCGAGCCGAGTTCGAGTATTTGATGGGAATATTTTATTTGCAAGTTTCCCTTTAATTTGGTAAGATAATAAGAACAAAGATGGTGCTTAGTTGACTGTGTTGGTCATGGTTTTCCAGTTTTAAGGATATAACTTGAAAATGGTTTCAGTTATTGTATTTTAATCTGCTCCACTGGAAAGCTCTTGTCGAGACGATCGATTTAGTATATTCAAATGTCAAAAATGGCCAAAAATTGACGAAGTTATCGCATTTTCGCCGGATTCGAGTTTTTCGAGTACGGACGCGAGCAGCGAGCCGAGTTCGAGTACAAGTTTCATACTCGGCTCAAATTTTTCGAGTATCGCACATCCCTACCAGTTTTTCATGGCAGTGACTTCTAGTCAGCACGAGACATTAATTTGGCGTTACTGTAAAGACGTTTTGTCTGCCAAGAACAAGATGGCCAAGTGTTTAGCATGGCGAAGTATAAAGTATATTTACACACGTACTAAATTTGGAGCTGCTTTATTAGAAGGCGCATTTCGGTGGGCAAGCTTGTCACAGTCTGATTCAACGCACCCTTTTTTTTTTACGAATTGTGCAGTAGCGGTTGTTTTTTTCTTTCTCTAAGAGAGATCAGGAACAGAGCTAAGAGCAAACTTCTGTGGCGACCGTTTCGGGACTCTTGCATCGTTATCTGGGATATAACTTGAAATTGGAGACAATTTTCAATATAACCGAACCGAAAATAACTACGCAAAACCTTTACTCGCTGCTTCATGAGAAACGAAATTTTACACTAGTGAGCAGCAAAACTTCTCACCAGTGTCTGGTGTGCTTAACACTAGGTACTTAAAAGTCCTTACAAGTCCTTGAAATCCATTCAGTCGAAATAGTACGAACCCTGCAATGATGGATGCCAATTTGGTGGGAACGATAGATTTGTTGCATCAGTCAGGCCTTGATTTTTTTGAAGCAATTTACCTGCTTCCAAAAAATCAAGGCCTGACTGATGCAACAAATTTATCGTGCCAACCAAATTGGCATCCATCATTGCAGGGTTTGTACTATTTCGGGTTAAATGGATTTCAAGGACTTCTTAAGATTTTTTTCAAGGCCTTGTAAGGACTTTTAAGTACCTAGTGTTAAGCACACCAGACACCGGTGAGAAGTTTTGCTGCCGGTCTCTCTCTTAGAGAAAGAAAAAAAAAAACAACCGATACTACACAATTCGCAAAAAAAAAGGATGCGTTAAATCAGACTATGACAAGCTTGCCCACCCAAATACACCTTCTAATAACGCAGCACCAAATTTAGTACGTATGTAATGCCCACTTTATACTCTGTCATGCTAAACACTTGGATAACTTGGCAGACAAAACGTCTTTACAGTAACGTCAAATTAATGTCTCGTGATGACTAGTAGTCACTGCCATGAAAAACTGGGCACGACAACCTGAACAAAACTTCTTATTAAAAGGACTACAACGAGAGTTTGGTAGTTAAAGTATATGTAATATTAATTTTTCACAGCCATGTAACGGTTTCAAAGATTTGTGAATGAAACTGCCCGCCGCTTTATGAATGCAGCTGTGGAGAAGTTAGAGGTTCAGTATCCAAATGATTTAAAGAAAATAAATAAATGGGAAATGATAAATAAACAAAAAGTGGCAGCAGAGGCTTTAATCAATTGGTATGGAAATTAAAAGAAGGACTTTCAAGGACTAAGTACAATTACTGCATTTTCAATTTTTCAAGGAATTTTAAGGCTTTACAAATGTTAAAATGAAAAATAAGGACTTATAAGGTTTGTAAGCACTGGTACAAACCCTGTCATTGGTCCCATAAGCTTGTTCTGTATGCCAGTCATTATTTTATGTGATTAGCTTGGTATCGATGAATCGGTGGAATAAAAGCTCAGCACACACCTAATACAGGGTGGTTCAGTAACAGAAAAAAAAAAGAAGAGTGGCAACTCAATATCAAACGAATGTTCAATGTTGCCAAAATATCGACATCGCGATGCATTAATCTAAAATGGAACAACAATACTATTCAGTATTCAGCCAAACAGTGTCACCATTTGTTGGTGTTGTGGGTCCCTCCGCTCTCAGCTGGCCTTGCCACAGATTGCACCCAGCTTCCAGGACTTCGGCCCGCACAAGCAACCTCTCTCACTCGCACTGATCTACGATGGCAACAGGTTGAATGAAAGTATCAATCCTCGCCAGTTACGAATGGCAACCAGCAGGGAGTGAAGAACCACGGCAGCACCCAGAGATGAGAATGATGCAAGCCAGAATAAACGACTAAACACCAATCCAGGTATCTGAGTAACTGATTTGAGACACTAACAAGGTAAGAGAGTTGGGCTTCAGGCCTCCACTATGGAACCTGATCACCCACCTCATGGCCCCAAATAATGAACTGGGAACACAGTGGTAGACTGGCGTGTGAATTGCCACCTTGGTATTTGACCAAATAATTGTTAATAGAAATTTACGCAGTTTTATTAATGTAGAAAGTAGCTTTTAGGTTTGTGACAAATTGTGTTGCAACATTCCTAAAAGAAGGACAAGTTAAGGGTGATTGCCTTTTTTGAAGGCCTGATGCAAATTGTAGCATACATTATGAGTAGGAGGGAAAGTTTCTTCAAAAGGTGAAGATATGGGTGAATATGGGTATATACATTACGTCAGTTTGTTCAAGTTTTAACGTTAGGAAAACTAGTCAACTACTGTGTCAACCCATCTTCAGTATGGTCACACATTTTAATCAATATATGTGCAATTTACTGGTATTAGACAGATTATTCAATCAAGTATTCAGCCATTATTTGTACTTGGTCGAATTCATCAATTGTTGGTGCCAAATATTCGGTGGTCTACAAGCTGAGTATTCGGTTGTGTATTTGGCTAATTTTGTATTCGATGCACCGCTAATCAAACTGGTCATACGTAGTGGAACCCAGGGCAATAACATGGCATACATGAATGTAAAAATCAGCCACTTTCACGCAAAATTAAATTGGGAACGAGGTGGGGGAGACAAACAAAATATTTTGTCAATAACACTATGCGGTACACTTTTTCCCCCAGGGTTTGTGAATACAAAGCAGGAGACATAATTCAAGCCAGGCAATTGTAACCAGACAAAACATCGCCGGAAAAAACATTGCCGGACTAAACATCACCGGACTAAATATCGTGGACGAAACATCGAGAGGACAAAACATCGCTTTTACTTAAATTAAAGTTTTTACTAGGCTAAAATAGTTCAAGAAACATTAGTTTTCTTCTTTGGTTCATTGTTTTCCATGAGTTCTTAATCATGCTTTGTTTGATTCTGGAAGCCCTGTTTTTCACATTAATTACAGTTTTTATTCCTGTTTTTAAGTAAACATTTAGTTTTTTTTGTTTGCGGTTCGTTCGTAACACTGTGTAGTCACCGGGCTGTCATCAATAAATTCATCGAGGCTTTCAAGTTACAGCAGGGAAGAAATGAGGCAGAAATAATTCAAGCCGTTGCTCTAACTTCACCTTGAAAATCATACAGGAACAGAGCATGACGCATTAATTCCATTGTTGACGACTTCGATAACCGTGAGCCTCTAACCTACTTGCGTGGTGCAACACAATTTTAATCTTCAAGTTACCTAATTTATATAACCTTTTAAGCTCAGATTTAACTGATTTTTAATTATATTTTCTCAATTTTTTTTAAATATGCGATGTTCTGTCCTAAAGACGTTTTGACATACCTATGTTTTGTCCTTGCGATATTTAGTCCGGCGATGGTTTGTCCTGCGATGTTTTGTCCTGCGATATATAGTCCTAGAACCAACGCAATTATTCTCTTCGTAAGCTCAGTTTGACACCATGCCAAACGTCCAGCCATTTCTTGTTTCCCTTCCAAGTCCCTATTCCCCACGCGCATGCCCACTCTCTGGTGTCCATTGCAGAGGAGAGCATGCTACAGGGAAGCCACCTAACAACTAGCTAATACCGATCCCATCAGAACATATATTGATACTGGTGCAGCTCTGATTAAACAGTCTATAAACATATTAAAATGGAAAGTACCTGATATTCTCCACAAGCAACCAAAAAGTAACCTGTGCTTACATCTTGAAATATTCTGAATGGATAAAATTAAAATTAGGTCATGAATTACTTTAAGCGTCTAGCTGATTGTGGTTAATTCTTACCTTGAGTCCATCGATAGAGTCGTTCATAAGCAGCTTCTTGATGAAGAGCCATAGATTCCATTATTTCCAACCTAAACAAAAGCAATTGATAAACTTTAGTTTACCAAGTTTATGGATAAATAGTTCAACAAATAGTCAACATCAATTTACTTAGTTATGACTGCTATATGAAATTTGACATTTTAGAGGCAAATGACCCCTGTGTGTAACTAAGAATTTACACCAATTTTCATGAGGTAGTTCTACAGCTGTAATTTGGTGGTGCTAGTAAGAGTGACAGCATAAATGTAGGTACATTATTTTAATTATGCTGCGTAATGTTAAAGCCGCATTAGAAGAGAAACTGAAATTTGATGCATCGGTTACATGTTACACCAGTGTTACTTGAAGTGACAAATTAGCGAACAGAACTAGATGTAAAATGCAGTTAAAATATGTCACTTTATTTTGGGTGATACGAAACACTTAAAATCAATACCATACATTGACAAGTTACGTGGTGAGGTGATACTTACTAACAGAAGTGACTTGCTGTTATGATGCTGAACATGCGTTTGTTCTAAAAATTCCTATTCACTCTAACACTATGTTAATGTTGCTAAAACTCTTACATGGATGAGGATATTGAATTATCAACCCTTGCTATTATTAAACCACCCAAAAATTGACAAGGTCTTGGCTTTTTACTTTATTTCTTAAAGGTGACTATCTGTTTTTAATGCACAACAAAGAATCAAATCTTAACTTTATAAAATTGCAAATGAATGGTTTAGTGCAGAAGCTCAGTTGCAGCACAAGCTTCCTGCTTTGAATGGCCTTTTGGGACCGATTTGCACATTTTGTGACATAACTTGAGATGAGATCGGCTAAAGATACCTTTTTACAGGCAACATTAGCCACAAGGACATCAAAGAAAACGACAATTAAATTTTCGGGAATAAAATTTACTACCCTTGGTCACAATAAAATGATAAAAATTTACAATTTAAAACACCATATCATAACTGATTCAGCTAGTGCTGATCCGCCACCTTGTTTTGCAAAACAAGATGGCGGATCAACACTAGCCGACTTGGTATGATATGGTGTTTTACACTGTACATTTTTCTCATTTTATTGTGACCAAGGGTAGTACAGGGTAGTACATTTTAAAACAATGGTGTATTGGAACATCAAATTCGTTCAATTTTTGGCAAAATTATCGGAAAAAAAACTATTCCTTCAATAAAAATCAAATAAAAAGGCAACCCGCACAAATATTTTAGGCGCACAAGCACCAGACCACCAAAGAATTTTTATTTTCATGGCCTTATTAATAATAAAAAATAAAACAAATCCACCACATCCTATGGCTCAATTTGAGAAGAAAACTAACATCATCTGTAGCTTTCAATGGAAAGAAGGCGCCAGCCACATAACCAATCAAGTGAGAGGTAGCAGCAGCATAGTATTTGAACTCCAGCCGTGGCCCACTACTATATAAAACCAAAAAACAACAGAAAAAGATACTGACAAACTCATTGCTATAGAGTATTTTTAGATGTAATTGTTTTAGCCATGTGAAAACAACATCAACTTAAAACATACACCTTATTATTTAATGTTACCGACCAGAAATTTATTGCGCTGAAAAGCTAATGAAAATAACAATGAAATTGTTGTGTAGAAATGTTACCAATGAAATAAAATAAGCGTTCAACACAGATGCTAGGGATGGATCGGTAACCGAAACCAAAACCGAATTTTCGGTTTTTGCTGAACACCGAAACCAAAACCGATTCGGATTTTGTGTCGGTTTTTCGTTCAGTGTTCGAAAAATCTAAGAATGATTTGTTGTTTTAAATTTTTAAGAATTACCATATTTTTATGTATAAATAACAGCAAAGCTCCTATTCGTTTAAAAAGAAAATAGTAGAAGAAAATGGTGCCCCATGGGCTATGACGCTGCTGAAAGTGAAAGCAGGAGCGAGTTAGAAGCTAGTACTACTACTGTTACAAGAAAAAAACTAGAAATATCTGGTTGGGGTGGAGGGTGGTAAAAACCGACACCGAAACCGCGGTTTTGTGGGCATGAAAACCGAAACTGGAACCGAAGTTAAAAAAATGAAACCGACCCATCCCTAGCAGATTGATTTGAAAAAAAACTACTATTGGAACTACTGTAAAAGTGAGCGATTATGAGTGGTGGACTTGAACTTACAGATGTATTTGAGTAGATTTACAGGCAATAAATTGTCTTCAAACTAAAACAAACAACGGATTTGCTTACCCTGCAGTTTGCTGGTTAGTTCGCAAAAGTACTTTGCAGTCATTGTGAATTTGCTTGACTCTATTGAGTGCTGCAAAGAAATTTTCATTGAGATTGGCTTCCCTTGTCCCACGCAGAGCTTTTATCTCCTCTGATTGCAGTTGAAAAGACTTGACAAAGGCCGTGGCAACTTCCTGATGCATTTGCAAGCGATGGCTTAAAAAAAAATAGTCTTAACACTAAAGCATGTCAGCTAATAAACAGTTCACAATACATGTACACGGTAGGCAACATAATTCGAAGCATGACACGTGACGTAAATTAACCAATACCATCTTTAATAAGCTAGTCTATGTGCTTTCCCATGTTCATTTTTGTTAACATTTGCAGATTGCAAAAGACTTACTCTTGATTGTGGAATGGTAGCTTACCAGCAGTTATACCAATGTAGAACTTCTCACAACATGCCATCTTATACCCTGTTTGCAGTGCAGGCTTTTAGTTCGGAATCGAATCCCGAATTGACAGAAATGCGAGTCGAATCCGGATTAGTTTGCTAGACCCCGTTTGGAGTGCAAGAGCTAAAGCACGACGAAAAGGACTTAGCTGCTAGTTTCTGAATTGCTCACCAGAACACACCATTGTCACTTAATTAACGGATTTGTGCTTGGACCAACACTCACACCGTGGCTCCACCGGCCCATAAATTGTTTAACTTTTTAAATTTTTAAATAATAGGTGCTGGTAGTGGTATAAACTCCAATTGAAAATTAGTGCATACTTCCTTTGTTTATGCGAGTTGCATTTGAGCAAACGAAACGTGATTGTCATTTACTGATGGAACGCTGCTGATTCGGAATTCGACCCACATTTGCGTCCGGAGCGCGTACTTAAGTGATGCAAAGCGAAGCGTGTTCGATCCACCAACCAATGTGGATTAGTTTAATTCGGATACGATCCACTTTACTTTGGATGTGTCCACCCCATTCGGAACGCTACATGCGCTCCGAATGGGGTATTAGTGCTTACCAATACTACTTGTGCGTGTGCAAGGATGCACAAATGTACTAAAATGCAGATTTTGATGTTGAAAACACATTGTCGGACAATATCTGATTCCAATATATACTTATCTAGTGATCATGTTTAAGAAAGCAGCCTAAGATCAAGGCTAACATTAACAAAGTTTAAAAAAAAAATGGTTCTCAGGGACTACCACATCACCTAAAAAGTGTGACATCAGTTATTATTTTTAGGGTTTCTAACTAACTATACAGGCCCACCTTTTGCCGGTTGTAGTGTCCACCACAATGTGGATTGCAACACAGCAAACATCCCATAATAATAACTCTTCCTTTCCCTTTGACTCTTTCAAAACTTTAAATTCTCCCGCCCCCCCCCCCAAATGCCACGCCTCTATTTATTTTGACATAAATTTATTTTTATCCATACAAACCTGGCGCATCAATAACAACTCAAATTATGTCTACTGAATGAAGAAAGCAATACGGACGCTAACAACTTTCTTTGAGTCGTAATACTGAAGAAATATTACACCTTACTACCTTATTAGAACTCGGCTAGTTCACAGTTCTATTTGAATTTACAGAGAAAAGTTCACCCTCCTTCAGCAACTCGATTTTAACGGCAGGAACTAAGATGAATGTCCCATGCTGTAGCACCAACAGTATTCAAATGACGCATGAGGAGGAGCAGACCACTGATATTTCTTTCTTGATTAAAGAGGTCCCACTCCACACCAAATCTGAAGGGCAGTTCGGAGTGCACTAAGCTTTTAACAAGGTTGTAGGCTGGGCCACAGAGTTTCACTAGTGGCATTCGCTGACGAGTCGAGAAGCGTTTAATTGCCAAGGGGTCTAGTGTCAGAGGTAGGGGTCATGTTTGGAGTTTGATTTGAACAAAACTGAAGTTTGATTCCAAGCAATGTAGTGCTTGGTTTTTCGTTATTGAGCTCGCTTTTGGGCCAATGAAAAGATCTCGTCGAAACGATTAAAATAGTGTCTTGAAACAGCAAAGTCAGTCAAATATTACGAAAATGACAAACATTTGTGGAAAGTTTCAGGGTCGGATTTCTAAATAGGCTCACCAGGCCTGGGCCTACAGTGGCACTCCAAGGGGCAGCATGTCGGACCAATCATATTGAGACGTCCGAAGAAGAAGCATGCCTGGTTTCGTAGTCTGCCAAGTAACCACAGAAACCTTTTGAAACACCAGTAAACGGCGATAACACCGTTTACCGGTATCGCCCAACAGTGTTATCGCCATTTACCGGTGTTTCAAAAGGTTTCTGTGGTTGCTTGGCAGACTACGAAACCAGGCACACTTCTTCTTCGGACGTCTGAATACTATTGGCCGACATGCCGCTCATTGGAGTGCCACTGTAGACCCAGGCCTGGTGGGCCTATTTAGAAATTCGACCAAGAAACTTTCCACAAATGTTTGTCATTTTCGTAATATTTGAATGACTTTGCTGTTTTAATAAGCTATTTTAATCGTTTTGAAGAGATCTTTTCATTGGCCGAAAAGCGAGCTCAACAGGTTAATTCATTAATAAGTGATTACCAATTTGTACGTCGAGTTACATATGGTAAAAAAAAAATCCTCGTCGATCTTTTAGGCGTCTGTGGAAATTAACCATTTTTTATACTTTGCTTGGTCTAAAGTGAAATTTAAAAGTTACATTCTGTATGGAGCCAAAAATAACTAGGAGAATTTCACAATTTCACAAATTTATATAAGATAAAATTTGTTTAGGCCTGAAACGACTACCAGTGCCTCTGTGGCAAAATAATGTATAGTATCCTTGTGAAGTTCCAAAGTTTCAACATCTGCAGTTTAAAACTGATGTTCCAACTACTGATATACCGTAACCAAAATAATAGGCAGATTTCCAATTGCCATAGGTGCATGTTTTGTACATTAGACCTGGCATAGCCTAACACTAAAGGACAAAAAAAGTAGGCTTTACATTTTGTAGTGACTGTACTTGGTTTTTTTTTAACTAAATTGAAATGACATGAAGGAAAAGGATAGGGCCCAGAAAATAAAAATGTTTCTGAAAAGTGCTGTAGCGTACTGGGCAAAACACTAGGCTACGTGACATTCATCGAGACTTTCGTTGCTAGCTAATGAAGGCCAGTGGTTAAGCCAGGTGGATAGTTAGAACGGCATCTCTGGTCACGTCAACGCTGCAGGAGTGCATTTCTTACGGGAATATGAACTTGGACACCGCCAACCACGGCAGGGGCCAAGACTATGTCCATAATTGACAAGAATCCTAGGCTGACCTCAAACAATAACATATATTTTCACCATACGCTCAGAATTTAACTTGTAGAGATGTTGAAGTGTGAATTTTCGATATGTACTTTTTACTAATGTACAGTAACTATAGTCTACTACCGTCATTACGAAAAGGTGTCCATAAAAAAACACTTGAACTATGACGAACTACATACTACAATTTCAACTGCCTATTTGGTGAAAGAGGGCGTACTTTTTTTGATTGTTTATTTACTAAAATCATTAAAAGTCTGTAAGCGTTCAAAAAGGCCGACCTCTGTCACAGTGTATCGTCCATTGCCACAAATACCGTAATGCAGAGAAAGCTGTTAATTTAAAAATCTGGTGACCCAAGACAAAACAACTGGGAGTATAATGAACGTTTGATTAGGTATTATTATAGTAATTAAACGGATATCTTACCTCTCATTTTGCAGTTTTGTAGTTTGACTAATAAGGTCATGAGTTTGAGCCTTGGTGGCGTTTAATCGATTTGTCATATCCTTGCAACAGTCATTCATAGCAAGCACATCTTGATAGATGTCGTCCAGTTTCTAAACATCAATGAAAAAAACCACCAAATCAGTGAAATGATGGGAAGGGCGAAACGAATACGGTTTCAGCAAGCGAAATAGCAGGTGATGGGAAGGTTAATCGTTTAAAAAAACGAAAACCGCACAAGGTCTGTCAACCACCTTTTACAGTTTTTTTTTTTTTATAGAATTACCGTAACCTTTTCCCATTACTTCAGTTTGGCCCTTATAATATATTAAATACTTGAAACGAGAGATACCAATAGACGAAACATTCACCAAGTCATCCCATTGAGCATTACTGCAAAGCTAAAATGAAAAACTTGGTCAGTGCTGCTCCTTCAACATCTGACGTACTAGAGCAGTGTCGTAACTAGGACAACAGGGGCTCATTGACCAACAATTCAGGGGTCCCACTAAAAAAAAAGCAGCAATTAAAACGAATCAGTGTCAGCGAACGAGCCTAAGGCAGGGGGAGGGGGTGCTTTAATACTCGGAACCCTGCAAACCAACTCATTTCCTGCAATTTTAGCACCAATGAAATGTAAAAAAGGCAGTTTTTAGAAGTTTTCAGTAAATGCTTTGTCTTACTTTTACCAAATTTTACTTTTAATTTCTGGTCGGGATGGCACAGTGGCACCCCCTGTCCCCCCTGGCCTTGGGTGTATAACTGCAAAAATTCCAGACATACAAACTTCACTATTTGGCCTTGGGTATCACCATATTCGCCCTTGACATGAATGAAATTATGGCCCCAGCACCAGACCTTACGGTTACGCTACACACATGGCACACACAGGACAAATTCTTTGCTTCTTCGAAAGTTTTGTTTCAGCGTACTCTGCAATTGTACTATTTTTTTCCCTAGTGGGCGATAAGTGGGAGCCCTGTGGAGTGGTGACTTTGTCAACCCCAGAAGCACAGTAGTCACGCCACTGAGTATTAGGCCATGGAATTAGTCGTTTAGATCAATATTGACTGCTTATTTTCAATTCAGAAAGGCCCAGGAATACTCACAAAGAATTAGTAATTTGTTGAATTTTTCCACCACAAGAAAGCATAACGCAATACTTTCACAAGTCCACTTTCAATCCTCGGAAAGCTCCTATCACAAGCAGCAAAACCAACAGAAACGTCACATAGGAGCAATTCAACATTCAAAACATGGAAGTTCGAGAAGGAGATCACTGATCTCTATAGCAGACATTCCACTGCTCATCTAAATTTGCGGTACGTACAAAATGGATCATGTTATCGATGTCTTCGTATGTAGGGCCAGTGAGGTTCATCAGAGGAATAAGCCGGCGTAAAATTCTCTTAATGGATAAAGACCCGAGCCACTTTTTCGCTACCCACTTGACAACTATTACTAGTTTTAACCTACTAGTTTTAACAAATTTTAAAATCAACTCTAAATTTTGGTTCAAATGTGCGACACTTACCTCAGTTACCTGCCTAAAGCACTGTACAAACTCTTCATTAATGGCCAGGCTTCGTCGTTCAATATCGCTACGTAAATTTCTTCTCGTTCTTACATTATTGTCTGTAAAAAACGTAGCGAGAGCTTTCAACGCTTCTAAGGTCTCCTAAAATGGAAAGCATGACCAAATTAGTACAGCTAATACTGCATCAATCTCTTCATTTGAGCCCTCTACTTCATTTCGACTTTAATTTAGTAATTCAAGCTCGTAATCTTGCAGTGTTTCGTCTACGAAGTTAAAGCTGTCATACAGATAGCAGGAGTGAATAAGGGTGGCCATACAAAGTTTTACACTTGGTTTACAGTAGGACTGGGATCGGTTAATGCAGTTAACTGGAAACCATCTCACGCTTGGTTTCAGATTTTAAAACTAATACCCGGAAAACTACTTAAGTTACCGTACTGCATGCACCATTGAAATCCCGTGGTTCACATTGTTTGATCATGGTCCTGCTGCAAAAATTCCTATTCTTACCAATTTTTTCCCCCCAATTTTGACACTGGATTGTATGAACCAAGCGTATTTCAACCCTCTAGCTCAAACCACTACAGTTAAAAGTTAGCCGATTTAACAAAAGCTCAAAAATATTAAAGACGATAATTATGATAACAAATGGCCTATTGCATTATCGAAATATTCTGTTTTTAGGCCGATCACATACGCTCTTCACGCTTTGATTAGGCTATATTTCAATAGGGATCGACCGATACAGAAAAATACCGATCCGATCCGATACCGATTTTCCCTTCACACGCCGATCCGATACAGATCCGATACACCGATACAGATTTTCAAAAAAAAATAATGGGTCAAAAAGTCGAACGCATACTTCATCATTATGAAACTGGTGTGCAAGAAAATTAAATTTCTAATTTTTTTTTCTCAGTGGTGGCAGATCCGCAAATGTACCTTCGACTGTAAAAAAAAAACCCAGCGTACACTGCAGATAGGCCTAATCCCAAGAAGCCCTGCCCTGAACCTGGCAATGCACACACGTTGAATTCACTAAGCTGCTGTGCAGATGACGTCATGTGATACAAGCGGTGCTATGCAGGAAAGGTTTCTCACACGCTAGGTGGAGTAGCCAGCGCGCACGGAAGTTGGTCGTATCGGCTAAAATATCGGTAAATAAACACAGATACAGATCCGATACCGATACACAAAAAATACCGATAATATCTGTAAATACCGATATTGATATTAATATCGGTCTATCCCTATATTTCAAAGAAATGTGGTCTGATGACTAAAATAAAATTGCCTGGTGCTTAAATTTCAAACCCCTCCAATAAATCAAATAATTTCATTTTGGGTAATATAGCATTGTTTTTGTTAAATTTTTTTCATTAACTCGGTTTTACTTATTTTTGTGCATCTCTTGGCATCCTCTTTTGATGGTGCCCATGTAATGACCCATCCTGCCAGCCCCTTCCTACAGCTCTAACTAAATCTTAGCATGAAATAATGACTTTTTTCACAGTTGGGACCACTTGCATCTTCCAAAACAACCAATCCAATCCAGCAAAACTCATGAACATTGAACAGTTTGATGCAACAATTAGTTACGCGTGCGTCCAAGTAAAGGTCGGGCTTCACTCGGTACCCTCCAAAACTTCAATCACACTCGGCAAACTCAACAGGGCATTCCAAAAATCAGAAATGATGTCACCTTTGAAGTGACTAATGGATTGTGGGAAGTCTCGCGCAACAGCAGCAAGAAGAGAGATGGTCGAGTTTTGATCATGTGCGATGTAAAAGCTTAACTCTGGGACAATATTCTCCCACAGATACAATAGAAGGATGAGTCATCCACAGATCCATCAGTCATATCGAAAGAGCAATTTTGGGATGCTCCGCTAATTGGCTCAACGTTCGCTGTGTATTGGAGGTATTAAACTATCTTCGGAGTCAGTTCAACGCATATCCACCATTAGACTGCCAAGCATTTCTATCCCATCCCAGATTAAAGCCCCTTCTTTGCAGCAACGGCAGTGTTTTAGGATTAGCCTATGGGGAGGTCACTATACTTTGTTCCATATTATGTTTACAGAAAAACTGACTGTATGATGCAACATTTCCTTGCACTACAAGTGCAAAACTTGTGGATGACACTTACAGACTCTACACAGTTACTGTTAGTCGACGAGAGGGACATTTACGTCTTTTTTGCACTCATAGTGGAAGGAAACGTGGAGTCATACACTAAGTTTCCTGCAAACATAATGTAGAACAAACTATACGGAGACAACTCTCCTAACCAAATCCACTCCTTTGGGCGAAGGAAAGATGCCTGGTTGGAGGTGGTGGTCGTCTGTGGAACCCGTAATCTGCACGGTAACATCGATTAGGCTATTTACACAATTTAATAATGTTGTGTTGCCCTGTTTGGAATGTTTGGAACGTGGCAGCGATTACTTTGGGGTATTCGTTACTTCAAGAATCAATTTACTCCCAACTTACGGTAACAGCCACCACAGGCTTTTTTTCCTTTTTTTTTTGCAGTGATCTCTAGTCCCGATTGAGCTGTAACTGTTTTAAGCCTATCTTGGGCGTATTGCCGGAACCACAGCTCTGCGAGTATGGATCCCGGTAAACTAAAATAAGCATAGTTTTTACTTTTTAGGCAAATTTAGATTAGTTTATTTATAGAGTTGATTGGGTTACGTTAGGTATTAGTCTACGGTTTAAGTTTGGTTAGGCAGGTTATTTTTCATTTAACACGATCAAGGCATGGTTTTTAAAGAATTCACCGGGACCAGAAACACTACCTTTCTTTTTTTAATTAAACTTTTAAAGAGACGTGTTCAAAACAACAAGTACGTAACCGGCAAGATCGATACTTGTCCGCCACGTAGACGGCATCAAACTGACGTCAGGTCATAAATCAAACAATTTCATGTCCGTGAACCTTACCTTATCATTCTCCAATCTTGTATCTAAGATTTTATTCAACTTTCTTGACAGAGGGTTGCTTGTTTGTTGTTTTTCAACTGCCGAACCGTTCACATCGGCTTCTTTCGCCGCCATCTTGTAAACACGACGATATTTCTCGCAAGGGAGGAGACGCAAACGAGACTTTCGATTTCCGGTTTCCGGTTTCAACACTCCTAGTAAACATGTGGTTTCAGTTTCGTGTGTGGGACTAAACAAGACCGATTTTATTAAGACAAGATTAAGAAGCACCAGTAGGCTTCTAACTGGATTACAAAATTACTTCGTTAATCTTTGGGTGGGACGGGAGGGCAAAACCCAAGCGCGACATTTTCATGGTTGCCACGCATAATGGTTGATATCTAAAATAAAAAATCTGGCTTTTTTTTTAGTGATGCCAGCTCCTTTTTTAATATCAATTAGCTCTCACCCACAAAGATCTCTAGACAAACTGTTTCGCCCTTGTTTGGGCTCGTCAGTAGAGAATACTTTGTGGATTAG
>JAHWFP010012635.1:0-38961 GCA_023313725.1 Lithobius niger
TTTGGTGGGGTAAATCACCCCCTCCACCTCCCACACGGTTTTTTTTTTGAACTTGCTATCATAGCTTTTCTTTTTCCAGTTCCTCGTCATATGCATTCATGCTTTTCACAGAAAGTGACAAATTCCATCAACTATTTGAAGTGTATTGTAGATAGGGTGTATTGGGGGCCACATGCATGACACCGTTTATTCGATGAATCATTGACCTAGTTTAAGAAAAAGGAATAAAACCTTTTTTTGTAGACAATTCCATGCTCTACAATTTCGGAGTAAATGTATTTTATGCAGCCGTTTCCATGATTGACAAAAACCGATTGCGGGCACAGGTGTCCAATATGGTGATATTAGCTCAACATTTTTCTACACTGTTTATCGGCCGAATCATTGAATCTACGAAAAAAATAAATAGAACATTTTTGGTAGAAAATTTTATGCTCTTCATTTTTGGATAGAACAAATTTTCATGCACGAGCAACCGTTACCGAGATATATTGAAAAAAACCGACAGCGGGCGCTAGGGGTCGGGTGAATGTTCGAATATTCGTTCATTAAAAGCATATTAGAATATAATATATTCCATTCAAATATTCGTAAAATAAAAGTTCTGTGTAATTTTACGTTTTATTTTTATTTTTTATTGGGTTTTTAAGTTTTTCTGTGGGTTTCTCAAGTCCCAGCCAGTCCGCACTACACTTCCTTCTCTTCCTCCAACCAATCCAACTGACAATCCATGTGTTTTCGATTGTCACTTGCAAGTGTAGGGACGGGAGGGGGTTGGGGGTTGATATTAAAGAAGCACACAACCGTTCTCCCTTAAACATTTAAGAACTAAAGAATGGGGAAGTCAACCAGAGCCATTGTAACCAGTTGATTGATGACGTCAACTTCAATATCATAAATGAAAGGGAAAGACACCTTGGTGAATTACGTTCATTTCGTACACGAGTTGCCAATTCTTCATTTTTTTTGGGGGGGGGGGGGCCCGGGAGATGCCTTGTGCTGTGGTTGCCTTCCTAGTTGCCATGCCTAGTAGATTTAATTAAACTTGTAGATATATTACGTATCCCTTGCATTGCCAATAGATTAAATCAAATTTAGTTAGGTAGTGAAAAAAGCACAGTTTTTTTTGTGGGGGGGAGGCTCAGGCCAAAACATTTAACAAAATTTTTGAACGAATATTCGAATATTCGAATATTTTTTTAGCAAACATTCGAATATGTTTTTTTCCCAATTCGTCCGACCCCTAGTGCGCACCATGTTTCCAAGATGGCAGCGTTAGCTGAACATGGACAGCTGAGAACTATTAGTATGGCGAACCTAAAACCATTATGAATATCTGCGCCAAAAATGACCTTATTATGAATTATTCCGCGATTCGACCTAAATTTGATCTAATTTAACTGGGCTATACAAACAAATCTTGATTGAGAGAGAAATCGCTGATGAAGCGAGGAATAAAATTTTTTTTCTACCTAGGCCGGCAGGCAGTGCTTATTAGAGTTCGAGAATTTTCAAAAATTGGACAAGAGGAGGAGTAGAGGCACCAGAATGCACCCCTGCAACATGTAACAATGGGGCAACAACAGGCGAGGCGCACAAGATCGGATTATAGCTCCTTTGGACAAGATGCAACGATGCTCGAGTGCGGGGAAAGGAACACTGTCGTTGCATCTTGTTTGAGTTAGCATTGTCAGCCAGAGAAAGGTTAACTTTTTGGAGGACCAGAATTAAATCGTCTTGGTTTTCACTTAAATCTCCAAGTTTTAAACCATAGGGTGCGTAGTTTCAAATTTTGAGCAGCCTACCTAAAAATTGGCCGACTGACAAGACTGAATGACTTTTCAGTTCTTCAATACTTTGGGAAGCCAAATGAATTGTTTCCGCAATTGTTTGCCACGATACTTCACCTGCCTGCAACAATGCAGAATCAACTACCCATAGAGATGGCACATGCTAAATCTAGACACACGCTGGAGTGTTGCCATTCGGACATGGGACAAAGCTTGGGTGGAACATGACATAAAACAGCATTTCTAATGTTCCGTTTTTCACAAAGAAAAAACAGGCATTGGACATATTGTATACATGATAGACCAACCCGTAGCAATTACCATACTAAGGAAGCAAAAATAACCCAACAGCCGTTTAGAAAAAAAAAACATTAGAGCTCGTCCCCATACCCACAGCTGTGAAGGTACACAAATAGAAATGGATTAGAGTTCACTCGAACACAACAAACTGTAATTTGAATTCCAGACAGACAAATAGGCAGAAGACAGGCAGACATAGAGGCAGACTGGCAGAAGACAGAAAAACAGGCATACAAAATTCATATTCGATCTCGCTCACTTCGCTTACTCGGCCAATAATTTTACTACATTGTGTATAGCATTTCATACTTATAATATCAAGGGCTAACAAGGAAATAGATTTGAAATTAGCTTTTAGAGCTGATTTAACAAAATTTTTACATATTACTGGGAGGGGGTGGCAGGAATGCTGAATAGTGGGCTAAGTCTTTTAACTGTCTTTATTTTTTTTTTATTTAGGTTATTAGATAGCATGAAGTACAAATACACTTGTTTGTGCTGGCAACAAAAAACCTACATACGAGGACCGGTAATGTAAAAAAGGGGAATTGTGTCCTTTTTCAAAAATGTGTTTTGTTTATGTTATTGTTTCTAAAGCATATGTCGGGAAAAAAGATCTGTCGGGAAAACGAACCTGTTGGGGAGACATAACCGTCGGAAAAAGGTCCTGTAGGGAAAACGTACCATCAGTAAAAGAAGTATCAGGAAAATGTGTGGCTACCTAAAGGCATGAGAGGCAGATGTGCCTGCTATCTACAGTCGTGGCTCACACCACAGAGGTGGTGACCACATACACTACAGAGGCATTTGCAATTTAATTTCTAACTTTGCAGCTGCTCGCCAGAACACATCCCCAATTTAATGGACTTGTGCGTAGGGTAATCCCATACCAATTACGAGCACACCATACATTGGTAGATACAACGTCAATTAGTTTGTACTGTACTGCTGCCTAAATCCGGTATTAAAGAGGAAGGGAACCCCCCATTGTATTATGTCTTCTTTTAGGCACTCAGAAAGTTGTTTTGTTCTGGCTGTCCTCATAGCAAACAATTCTGGCTACATGCTCATCTGGTTGACAATGACCAGGACACAATGAAACCTGCAGGTATTAATGGACCGACAGGTTCAACTGATATCCATTTCCAAGGCCTCTCAGGCCGTGTTGTTGTCATCAGGGATCCCTCGGGTCTAGCAGGACTTTGTCATCTGGCACTTTGTTAGTTGACACACCTCACAGCCCTCGACATACTCTGTAAAATGATTCATTAGACCAATCCAACCAAATATGGCCTCCAGTTTGAGTTGGGAGAATGGTGGCGATTGAGGTTGTCCTCAAGACTTTTGGAAGACCATAGAACATAGAACTTGCACAAGATTCCTCCATGCAAACACAACTGCGCAGGTACAGGAGGGTCTACATCGCTTGGTGCGGTTGCACATTGCCTGTTGCCTAAACCAACAATTTTGCATATTTATCAAGGGTCAGTTTCCTACACAACATGAATTTCCTCCAAGGACAGAAATTTGTTAGGGATCTCTGCTACCTTTTTTACTTCCACCTCACCATTTCCAAGGGATGGGAGGGGTCTGTCCTCATACATCCTTGAAATGGCATCTGCTGCCTAGTTGGACGAGCTCTTTCTGTTCTTTATTGTATAGTCCAGACCCTGCAACTGTAAATTCCACCTTACTAATCTACCACTTAGCGATGGTGAGGACTTTATGTACATGAGTGCACTGTGGTAACACTCCACCGTGAAGTCTACAGCTTCTATAAATGGTTTAAATTCCTGAACCACATATATTTCAGTTTCCATCTTCAACTCCGAGACTCCACAATTAGCTTCTGCTTCCAAAAGTCTACTTCCGACAAATGCAACCGAAAGTATCCCTTTTCCTTGAAATGTACTGGGATAAAATTGCTTCACACCCTGAATAAGAAGTGTCCATGGTCAGGACACAAGACTTCCTGAGAAGAGCGAAAGTGCAGGCTGTCAAACTGTTCTTTAACTACTGAACAGCAATGGAGTGTGTTTTACCCGACTTTGATTCTGTTGATGCTTTCAAGAACTCATAAAGGCATGCCACCTTAACATGAAAGTCTGGAATGAAAGCCCTGTAGCAACCAGTCATGCCTACAAATCTTTGCAATTCTTTGATATTTACTGCTGGTTACTAACCTATCTCCATCAGTTATGAACATCATTTGCGTTTTTCCGATTTCCCACTTTCCCACAACTGAAGAATTTGCATTGAAAGCCATTCTTTCTTTGCTTTCTCCAGTTATGTTTTCTTGTTGCTTTCACCTGTCTGCACAGACTTCTGAGTGTTCCCACTTGTCGCTGATCAAAACGTTTTCTCAATTAGCATTGCCTCCTGAGAATTTTTACTAGCGTGAAGTCCTCTTGGATTCAATGCCGACATGCTGACGAAAGCACCGCCATTGAGTTTGCTTGCCAGCCTTGCATGCCTGCCGGAGGTGCTGCACCTCAGCTGAATGGTTACTTTCCCATTTACTTGCGAGCAGGGTAGTTCTGCTTTTCAGCCTGAAATGACTGCCTAGCTGGGCTCAGTTCTTGCTGGCTTGGGTTGTTCTATTAGATCCTAAGGGTATAGAGGAACCTACTCACGTCCATTTCATTGGCCTTAACTTTTGCAGGGAGTAAAATTGTTTACTCCAAAGATGGAGTGTAAAATCTGGGAGGCACTGTTTCAGAACTCTGTCCACCGTTGTTTTTAACTAAGTAACAGAATGGATCTACAAAATGCAAGAAGAGCTCTGTAGTATATTGAACTCCCTCCTACAGCTCTCGGCATAGCTCCTTTTCGAAATTTGGGCCTTCCAACTCAGTGCTGAATTTCGTTTGGAATATATTCCAACTCCCGAATAGACCTCAAAATTGCTGCGTCCGTTCTACTTCTCCGGTTAAGACGAAGGGGAGAATAGAGTGAAGGGCGTACCTTTCTGAGTATTCTGGTGCTTTGTCATATTGGCCATCATCCCCATGTTGGTAGCACGTAGTCGGTATCAATTTATATGGCTAACCATTAGAGAGCTTCTTTCCTATAGCTTCGCCACAGGAACCAGCAAAAGCAAGCAAGAAGGAAACCCGACAGTAAAAAGATACGAGAGGAAAAAGATACGAAAGGAATTCGTAGTGGAGGAAGTTCTTGTCTGCTATAGTGATCCAGTAGCACCTGGAATAATTCTTGGAAATTTTATGCTCCAGAGCAACTTGTTACACATTTCTCAACAAGAAGCATGATCACGAGTTAGCAGTAAGACAGTAGCAAGACTAAGGAATGTTGTATACTGGCCTGGATTATTTTCCTACCCACAGTGTCAACTTGTCAAACACTCACAAAGATGAGCTGCAGGACTAATGCAGACGGTCATACCTGATCATCCAATGGAAATCAGGGAGTTGATTTTGTCGGACCTTTTTCAATGTCTACAAATGAAGCAAAGTACATACTCACAATAGTAGATCACTTCACTAAATACTACAGCTGTACCGAGCACATTTTCCCCTGCCGAGCCAATCCCGAGCCGAGCCCTCAAAAAATGCCTGGTACACCGAGCATCACCGAGCCGATCAGTGCTGCCGAGCAGAACCGAGCAGCTTTAGTAATCACAGGGTGCTGCCGGAAGTACCAGATTTTTTCACATTTTTTACATTTTTCACATAAACGCTTTTCATTTTTTTCACATTTTTTACATACCTACTTTTCATTTTTGTATCACTATTTCTTCGTTTTCATGTATCACACCAGTTTCACAATTCTTTAAAACAATTTTCTTCTTTAGTTGTAACCATTGTAATTTCTTTGTGCTTTCACACAAGACAGCAAAAGCGAATTCAAAGCGACTACGGCAATAACCCAATCCATTTTTTTTTTCGTGTGCTAACAACATACATGTCTAAGTAATTCCGAGCCCAGAATGAAGACGGATAATTGTTTTTGTTTTTTTTACTTCGTTAATGCGTTTTGCCTTTTTTTTTCACACCATCACTCGTGTTTGTCACATTTTTCCCTTTTTTTTATACCACTTCCAAATTTTTACATTTTTCATACCGGCAGCATCCCTGTATTCAGCAATCGCTAAATGCTAAGCAGGTTCTAGACAAAACAATTCTTTTCACTAAAACGGCCTGTTATAGCACCAACCATAGGCTACTATTAGTTTCGTAAACTGTAATTGATGACATATGGACATATCTGGTGTGGCCAATAAAACCTGCATTAACAACCAGTATTATAAAAAGCAAGTAATTTTTATCCTGAGTTAAATTACTTTTACGCTAATAAAAAGTTTAACAATTGACCATTCAAAATAATTAAATGAGTGCTGTTGACTCTATAACACAGAGATTTTTCTTAATGAAGGTAAGTTTCTTAATTTGTTTTAGGTTTCAGTATAAAAAATATTGTTAATCTGCACGAATTACCTGCAAATTTAGTTCCTGCATTTAATTCTGTGGTATTCGTTCAACCTTCCTGCAGCAGGAACCATGCAAAGACCATAATCATCGACTCGAATCCGACAAACTGAAGCTAGCGTTCAAGGTCCATTGGCCCCAGGATCGCGTGCCAAGACTAGACGTGGGACCCGCTTCTTGGATCGGTTATATGGACATCATTGCTCGGTGCAACGAGCATTGCCGATCACGCTCTGCTCTCCGAGAATCGGCTCGGCAGCTCAGTATCGGTACAGCCTTACTAAATACATATGGCCGATTTCAACCAAATTCTGTACAGCAGCAGTAATGTACCTGAAGCATGCTCTGGTGCACCATGGATCTGTAAGTATCTCTAGCAGACTATGGAGGCGCCTTTGTCGGGAAATAGTTTAAAGAACTACGAGAGATTTCTGGAATCAAGCACAGGACAATTATGGCTTGCCATCCTCAATCCAATGCCTCCAAAAAAGTTAAACGTACACTAAAAGGATGTTTCAGAGCATTCAGCATAGAAAATGGGAAGACTCGGCGAACTTTCTATGAAGTTTACAACCCATAATCTCAGAAATCTTTCAGCCTCAAGCGCCATGAGAGAGACCAGTATGCTTTATATTTTGAATGACTGATGGAAACCTCGATGAATCCGTCGGCCGTACAAAAATGCATATTCCTAACAGAGGTGGAGACACAACGCATGCTCAAGTCTTGCCCTCCGCCTTCTGGTGACCACCATGACAGTCAAAATGGTTCAGTGCCTTCATGACCTAGAATGAAGTAGAGGGATATTTTCTTGATCAGGGTTCCCACTAAAATACTGAACTCAATTTCCCTGAGTTGTCCATGTTTTCCAGAGTAGATCAAGTCATTTTCCAGGCTATTTATAGTAATTTTACGAAGAAATTCTTTTTCACACGTATTACCAGTTTTGTGTTATTTTGTGATGATGGGAAGTATTTTAAATTCTTAATTTTTCCCTGAGTTTTCCAGGTTTTTTTTGTAATAAAAATCGGAGAATTCCCCGAGTTCTGAGTTCCAAACACTGTTTAAATTCCCTGAGTTTTCCAGGTTTTTTTGTAATAAAAAATCGGAGAATTCCCTGAGTTCTCTCTGAGTTCCAAACGCTGTTTAAATCCTTGAGTTTTCCAGTTTTCTACGTTGGTGGGAACCCTGTCGATGTTGTTTGCTAATTCTTTATCTGTATTTCTAGAAGACGTTTGTCCCCCCCCCCTTGAATTCATGAGTAGATAGCAAGGAGGTGAGTGTTGTGTGATGGTTATCTGATTTTTATTCCAACTGGTCTTAGATGGAAGGGCAGGAAGGCGGAGTGCGTAATATCGTTTTAGAAAATCTGTGTCCAATACTTCATTTGGACAGAAGGCAAAAGAGAAAAAAGCCAAGCAGACATTTTGTAAACAAGGTTGCTAAACACGTTTTAAGTTTTATCGTAAGTCTGACTAATTTCAAACACAAATTTTGCCAGAAAAAAAAGGAGAAAATTCCAGATGTATTCAAGGATCCGTGGAATTTTTCAAGCACTGTTCCAGGCCTGTGACTTTCTTTTTAATCTCCAGAATTTATCAGGACTTCAAGAAACTATAAAAAAAAAACCTGAAGAGAAATCTAGTTTCATGCATTCAGGAAAGACTGAACCAAGACAAGAGAGTTGAAAACATTTCGTATTTATTGATTTAACATTCACTTTCACAAATACACCATCTTGTTAATCACAGGGATTCTGAGCTTAACAAATTACAAAATAATATTTAGCCAAATATATTCCACATTTTATTGATTAAACCTAAAGGTTTGCACTTAACTGTGGCACAAAGAGTGGCGATATACAAACTACACATAGGACATGCGTGAACGTGCTCTTCCTTGATTCCATATAAAGAACTACATTTCGAACAAGTAAATTCCTAACATACACGCTTTTGTCTTATATAAATGCAGTTTGGTAATATCTGTACAGAGGAATTGAAACAGAATTGCATTTCCTATAGTTGTAGGAAAAAACAGAGTATTAACACCATGTTTACACAACGCAACGGCACCTTACATCAAGAGTATACACTAGCTCAGCATATTTGCTTAAGCGCTGTTTCGGAGTCGAAACAAATGCGTCCAATTATGATACAAGAAGGCGCTATGTTTCCCTGACAATGACACAGAAGAAAGCTCAATATAAACTAACGTACAACTGTTTTCTAACAGTTTGGTGTATATATTTGACAATATTTTTTACTATGTTTAGTCAATCGTGATGGTATACAGCAGAAGTTACCCAAAAGGAAAATATTTTGTAGTTTTTATTTTGTTTATTTTTGTGAGTTTTTAAATGAGTGATGTCGCACCGACAGTCACATAAATTAATTCATACACTGTGCCTTAAAACAAGCCATACGTTTTAAAGTCAGCTGATATAGGAGAACGACACATTTGATCAACAAGACAGAGTTACAATGTTTAATATCCATCAAGCACAACAAGTGATACACCACACTTTTAAACAATTACTTTCTTTCCATGCAATACTTAACACTCATTTATCAAATGCGTTGTTGAAATGTGTCTGTATCCATCAAATTGAGCAACCCTGCACCCTTTTTTGAAAGAGCTTTCCAAACAAGAATATGACATCTATCCAGATTTTGGCTGTACACATAAAAATATCCCTGATCATTCTTGTTTGAGCCAAGATAATGCAATCTCAAAAACGTGCCAATTTTATAAAATACACAAGATAAAGAAAGATTGGGATTTTGATTCCCTGATTTTTTTTAAGCAGGAGAGATTTTTAGGTCTACAACATCGGAACATATGCATAAGGACTGAATATTTATTAGAGGTCAAGCTTTGCTGATTCTTGTTCTAATTCTGTAATTCCATTGGTCCCTTTTCAACACTCATTATCTGATTTTAAGATAATGGTAAACACAACGATAAGACACAAAAAATACGCCACACATTATTTTAACAGAGGACTGCCTAAATAAATTATCTCATTGGACAGCAAACTTACCAGTTTAAGATCATTATATCGTAAAACCCCTGTCAAGAGCTAAAAAAATACACTTATCATGTCGTGCTTTTCATTATAGATAATTTCAAGAGTTTGGGAGCACATAGTCAGTTCTCGGAAAGTGTCAGAATAATGTAAGAATTGGTAAGGGTGTGAAAGTTTAAATCGTTTTGCCTTTGATTACAACCAGTATTAAAGACTGTCATGTATTCAATATTTATCCTGAAAATACACTGCAAAGAGGGTTTGCTCAAGGGAGCATGTTATCCTTATATGTGTGTCTGAAAATTTACTTCCTGGTAAAAGCGTATACCTGGTTTGCTTTTCCTATGCAATTTCTTATCTTGCATCCATGTTACACTACAAGTTAAACTAGTCAGTAATAAAGTGTACGACACTTAGGAACAGATTTACAAACAGTGGTACAAATCAAGTGAAACTAACTTTCTACAACACCAGTTTGTCGCATACACCAGTTTAAGCTATCGACAACCACACAAACTAGTAACTGGAATTACCTAGCAAGCTTCTTCCTCTCGTTTTCTGGCGCTATGTCTTCTGGCTCGTATCTTCTAGCTCATGACTTCTGGTGACATGAGTAGTGGGTTAGTTGCCCTCCACTACTTACAGACTGGGAGCGCAACTAACCACCAAGTAATTAGTCTGACATGAAAAGCTCTATAGCTTCTTCGAAAGGAAAACTCACAGATCCAGCAATTCGAATACGTATTCAGTTAAAGCACTTAAGTCTCTCATATGTGTCTAATTTGGTTTGCTTGTCAAATCTAATAGAACGTAATCCACATCACTCATCAAGATCATGTCAGTGCTGATTTTTGTTGAGGCTCCAGTAATAAAGGTTTCGAAATTATTCTGGAGCAAAATTTTATTTCCACTAATTCCTGCAATTTACATCGTTTCATGAATTTTCGGAACTTAATGTGATGATGGATTAAGATTATTATGACTAACAAACCTAATTCTGCAATACTGATTAACTAAGCACCTAGACTGAATACAAACCATCAACTACGTACCAACTCCCGTACTGCCAAGCCGAGAGTTGGTGACATTTTTTTTTCTATCGCAATAACACATGCTTATCTCCTGTTTTCCTTGTTCTATTTTCCCTAAATAAGTTTATGGAAATGCACCAGAAGCTACGCACGAATACTATCTAAAAGACAAATCTGGACTATTAATAGAAATTCTTTGACTGTACCTTAGCAACTTGTGACAGCTGAGGTTAGTTTGCACTGTTTCACGACACCACACTCCATCTAACATAAATATTTGTGCGATATTTGGCTATGCCTTCGTGCACTACCAACTATACAATTTGGTAATTCACCAGTGGTTAACACTTAACAGTTATTATAGGGGGAATAAAAAACTAGACTCACGAAAAACACAAATTGCTAAAACAGACATGCACCTTTCAAATATTACGGCAAAGAATACATATTGTAGTATTCTGGCTGCACGCTACAGTGCTGTGCGATAGGATTAGAAATTGGTTAAGGGGTTTAACAAATCAGGACCATTCCTCACTCGTGCAAGCTTCCTACCGAGTACTAATAACTGCTTCAAGTACTTATTTGCATAGTGTTGTCAACAAGAATACAATGGCTTAGCATTACTGTGATGAAAAATTGGAACAAAACATTGCTGCTTACTAATAACCAATTACAATTCCACAAAACACTTTTGGTCACCTTCATTAATTTTTGGTTATGTAGGTAAGTTCAATAAATATTTTGTTATGGTTTAACTAAGGGCTGGTACTGTGAAGAAAAATATTGGAATAATTTAAAACGCTTCATATTACTTGTGTAATACAAAGTCTAAACTCGGAAATATTTTTTTATATCGCCCTCGGTGGTTTCAAATAATTTTCTAATCAAATTGTTTTGCCAGATTCGTAGTGTAAATGTCATTTGATTTCACCAGATTTTAGATTGAATAAGTTATAAGCTAACACATTGAATAACAGGCAAGCAAAATAATTTGGCTTTACTTGGTGTGAACCCAAAGTTTTGTGCTAAATGCATTCTCGAGTTTTATACCTAACTGCTTTAGCTGATGGTTTTGTCATTTCAGTTATTCAATTTTTTAAAAAATATTATTGTGTTCAGTTTAAATTTAACTTAGTGTTTGGTGATGCAATGTATTCTAAGCCTACGAATGCAGGGTAGATACTTTATTATTTTCTAAATCTATACTAAATTACAAATTGTCTACCCATAATGACGTCTAACGGACAACAACCTTAATATTCAGCGCACATAATCTTTTTAAGCTGTCATAACGGAATGGAGGGCATCGCATTTTTTTGCCGAATGATGGAAGACGGCACATATAAAAAAAAACATAAAGCTAACCATAGACCAATTTTCTACCATGCTATTACACTTACAATTGACGAAAGGCTTTTGGGAAATGCTACAAAACCATTACATATTAATTTTAAAACGATCATAAAACACATCATCATATATCTATACCAGTTTTAAACTCTCAAAACGGAAAAACTCAATTTCCAAAACCAACAAACAAGTGGAAACGAATGCCTTTGTTCTCATAAAAACCCTCAAAAACTAGTAATAGGCCTGTGTGTCAGCGGCAGAAAACATACTTTTTTTGCAAGCTGAAAATATTACATGATTTCAAAAGGGTCCCCTTCCTTCAAAAGAATGTATGGTATCTGAATCTAAGAGGGGCACTAAAAACATTTTTGTTGAAGGCTATTATTAGATGCAAGTGACCACCTAATTCGTCAGGTTTTTTTACATCATATATATCATGTGCTTTTAATGAAAAAAAAAACAAAGAAAATTATAGATGAATACCTCCTTCGTTTGAAATGTACGCATGTCGAAATCTTTAATCTTTCACGCTGTCAGTAAAAAAAAAATGTAATACCGGTACTAATACCTGGTAACAAGAGTTGAGATAGGGTCAGGTAGTTTGAGATTGAAGGAATTTCATATACAGATATGCTCGGGAGACACCCTAGAGGTCCCAAGATCATAATTGTTTTTTTTTTTATCATTCTGCATCCTAAGGATAAATGACTCCCCTTATTTGGATGTACGTAAAGATTGCTAAGGGCACATTCACTAACACACAAAGGGCACATTCACTAACACAAACTACAAAAATAGGCCACACATGTTGTAGTCCTTTATTCTAGATTAGGAAAACAGTCCAGATTTGTAAGTACTCTATCACTATATCCAGTAATCAGTACTAAATTTTGGAGGTAGATGCTGATAAGAACAAAGGCATCAATTTCTCGACTCCTAACAATAGAAACCTCTTCATTATAGCAAGAAAGCTCTATCATAACAAGAAAGACTTAGCCTATTAATGAATTTAAAGGAAATATGAGGGAAAGAATGGTGAATCCTATGATAATTAATTCCAACATGGTAAGATATGACCATGGTAAGATAACGTTGTACCCACATGGTAAGATAATGTTGAAACATATGCTAAGGAAACTTGACAAGTCTGTTCACTACCAACCTGACAAGTTATGACAACGAAGACTAAGAATAACAAACTAGCAAGAACTCGGATGGAAAAGAATGGAAAGTCATAAGATCTTTATCCTAACATATTGTAAGATAAAAGCAAAATGCATGACACTGTTCCTAAAATTGTAATCGACCTCCCTATAAGCAGTAATTTGTGAAATAAGTTTACTACACACCGCAGAAATTGTTGTATGGTGCAGAATCAGTAATATTGGTCAGGGAAAAACCGACAATTGTATTCCCCCTTTCCCAGTGACATTTTTTGTGTCTCCACATTCGCAGACACAAACTGTCAAAAAATTTTGCTGAGGTAGCCGGAACGACAGGACTAACCTAACATAGGATTAGAATTTCTCTTTGTCTATGCTCATATACGCAACTGCTTCATAACCGATTACGCCTGAAGAAAAAGGAGAAGATAGGTGACAAAACAAGCTCGATTTGTTTGTCTCTCATATCTCGTATGTAGTTTCTTGAATTTTGTAGGATTGTAGGGGAAGTGTGTAAATCTTTAAAAAAGAGAGGAAAAACTACTAACCTTATTATCCCCTCTACAATATTGTTTTGTGGAGTTGTTATCCCTCCCCGCCCCATTTTCTACCTACGGCCTTAATGTTGGTTAGTAAATTATTTTTTTACACCTTAGCCAGCCCAGCAGTTGCAACCAAGCATTGGAAAGCGAAAATAAAAAAAGGAGGTTCTTGTTGTTAGTGTGTAATTTACATGAAGCTTTAAACTAAGTAATTTGTTTTATTTTATTTATTTAGAGAGGAGGAGATGACTGGGTTTAAGATATTCAATGGCATTTAAAAGCAGTGCTGGAATAATATACAGGATGCAGGTAGTGGTGCAGCAAGAATGTGCATTTTAATAAATATGTATATATTTCAAATTTACGCAGAAACCTTTAAAAGTAGAGACTACAATTACGAAGAATAACGTAATTAATAAAATAACTGTTGGTTAATGTTAGCAGTTTCACTTAAAGTGGTGGTGGTATTCACAGTTGAAGAATTCATGTTAATACATTACCAACATCATTAGCTAGCAGCAACAGATAGAGAGCAGTTGGCTGTAATGTTGTATCATACGAAACGAGTGCAAATATGCACAGTTGTTTATGTTCGCCCATTTCTTCTAGACATTGATATAAACAGCAAGATGTGATCAACAACTTGACACAAGCAATGTTATACAAGCGTATACATATAAACACTGACATTACATATTCAGTCACAACTTTTAAACTCTCAAAATCGTCATAACAACATAGCGCGAGCTTATATACAATAGGTAATAGGATTCGACATTACTTTTTAATGGAATAGACATCAGGTCATCAAAAGCTTACAAGATATTTACAAAAGCAGTTTATCTGAAAAGCCAAATATACAAACATTTCAAGTTTACGAAACATCTGACGGCGAGGAAAAATACATTAAGCACACAGCCATCATAGTACATAGTCACAAAAATAGTAGGTATAGCGATACAAACATATAAACACCACAGGGGACATCAAAAATACCAAAAAAATACAACTTTACTTTGGAATAAAATTCGTTAATATGCAAGTTGGTACATATTAGGTCAAAACCTGACGAGTGCAAATCGAGTATTAAATCGAACAATTTTTTTCAGCAATCTTGTGGGCAGTTGAATACCTCAAATATAAAATATCGAGATGCCGAACATAAATTGTTTAAATCTGCAGTGTTCAGAACAAGGTCCGATCCATGACTTTCTGTAAGCCGGAAAGAAAAAGTAATGGTTTAAGTCCTGTCTTAAAGTCGCGATTGTCAGTGTTATCTATTCAAATTAATTTGTTTAACTGAGCCAACATTTTTTTCTAGGAATTGATTAGGTTAGGTTAGGTTAGGTTAGGTTAGATAAAACAAGAGTAGCTTAGTTTGGTTTAGTTCACAAGGCAGTTTTCTAGTATTTGCTTGCACAATATGGCAAAACTGGAACTGATTAGGTAATATGAGTCAATGCATTTTATTACCTTGAAGAACCAGTGTGTTGCTTTGTATAAATGTATTTTATTTTTGCCCACCAACTCCCAAGATTGTTTTTCACACGAAATTGTTAGGCTTGCACTAAAACTGTTTTAAGAAACTATAGCACCATTACCACCATTTTGAGATGTACATGCATCTTTGACCGTTGGTACAAGTTAAGTCATAAAACCTCAGGTTGCAGCTGTACTATGAACATAACACGTATGCTTAATGGTAAGTAACTTTCGCTGGGACTTATGCATTTAAGTTCGATCAGAGGCCTTAATTGTTCGGACTTAAATTCGGTTCATACACGTGACAGTTGGCTTATTTTATTTAATGCAACCTGGCATGAAGGAGAGCCAGTCCGCACCTAGAGTCGTCATCTTTCGGTTAAATTTACAGGGAGATCTGATTTCTCTTGACAGAACATTAAAAAAGAAATCTTGATAAATTGGAGTAATGGTGTTCTTTTTTCAGCGAGGTGGGTGTATGAGCTAGTTGCCAATGTGCGAAATATTTATTTACATTGAACTTTGCTGCGTAGCCTGTACGGCGCTGTAGCGCATCTTAGAAATAAGGTAAAGTAAAAGTAGTTATCTCCACTATCGACAAACTCTTCATGAACTTTATATTTCGATTATTGGTGATGATATTCTGACATCTCATATGACAACAGGATAAATTTCACTTAACCATTACTTTCTCCTCCCTCTAGTTTTCCCATTCACTCAACAAAAAAACGAGCAAACAAACGGTATTCTGCCATGACTTAACCATTACTTTCTCCTTCCTCTAGTTTTCCCATTTACTCAACAAAAAAGAGCAAACAAACGGTATTCTGCCATGACTTAATATGGCATTATACCAAGTTACGCAGTAAACATATTCACGTGCAATGGCGTAAACTGATAGTCAATTATGTCTCGATTTCTGACGCTCCATTTCACTTTTTGTGACTTTAATAGCTTACACAATAGGATTGATTTCACAATGTTTTCCAACTTCAGAAAAGATTATCACAAGGTCTTTTTCACAAGGTGAATAAATGAGCTTCCACATAATCCACATATGTAGTAAAATTATTTTCTCAAACAATTCATTCTGAAAAAGTCTGCTTCACAAGGTGTATAAATGAACGTCCACATACTCTGGCTGTTATAATTTGTAGTAAAACTCATTAATTAATGGTCATACTTTCCTTAATGATACCAGAAGGCTGTAAACCTCCGCGAACCTGTCTTAAAATACATTGAGAAAACCGTACAATTACAAACTTAGAATTTTGCTGTCTGAAACACTGCGAGAAATATAATTTAAAAGAGTTTTTACACAGTAGCCAAATTCTTCACTAAGAGAAAAAACAGAGCACGTAACCCTAATAATGCAGTTATTTTCGCAATAGGCAAGATTTTACTCTCCAAATAATTATGATATTTCTCTTTAACATTTTCTTTGCTTTGAACACGGAGAACATTACTCAATTTAAGTTAAACACTCACTTTAAATTAAACATTATTCCTCTTCACTCGCATTGTTCTCCTGTGATCTGCAGTGAGATGCAGTAATAACACCCAAGAAATACCACTGAATTAAACACTGAACTTTTCAGTGTTCTGATATGACTGGTTTTCAAGTTTTGATTTATTTTCTTGTGCTGAACCATCGGGAATTCATTGCACCTAACCACTCTGTATTATAATAACATGTATTTGCGACGTGTGCTCTCATTGAGTTTGGCCTGTTGTATTACGGCATGGTTGTATGTGAATTCTAATATAATTTTTTTATCACTTCAATAGACCGGAGAACACATCTAATGCAAACTCCTGACCTCTGCCGTTGTCGAGATTCTTTAAGAGTTACAAGTAAAACTTCTAAGCAACTCTGAAACAAAATACAGTAACAAACGAACAATAATAGTAATAACTAAAGTAACAATAACCAGAAGCAAACATTATGTATTAATACCTATAATTAATCTAATCTATGTTCATCACGATGCGCGAGTTGAAACTTCTTATTTTTAACTTAATAGGTTAAAACACATAGGCTACAAAAACTGAAAACAGTGTGTTGTCTCAATAAGAAACACAAACTCTGCCTTTACTTAGATTTAGAAAGGACTAGTACATAGTAGTACTGATGACTGCACTATTAGTGCCAGAAGGTTGTTGCATTAGCAAAAAGACCTAATTCTATGGCTGCATTGGTCTCTGCGTTTAGGTTGTTCTTTCACATAGTTTTCTACGCATCTAATACGAAGGTAAAAATTGCTTACAAGGGAGAAAATCATATTCACTATAATTATATTCACCTCTTGTGATTTTATATTTGAGTTTTGTCCCGAATAGCGTAATACTTGAAGGAGAAAAAGAAGATGAAGCATTACAAATCCCTACTTCAAATGTTAAACTGAAATTAAATGACAAATAAATATAAATAAATATGATAAATATGTTATGAAACATTGGTAAGTCCAATAGGTTATTCCATGAAGAATGCTGCAAGATAGTTAATGCATTGGTTAAAGATGACAATAACCTTGCCAGGACTACAAGTGTGTTGACAAACCCGGAAACTACAACAGCAATCCTATCATCGAACGCAGCAAAACCCAAACATAAAAGATTTGTAATGGATAAGAGCATGGTGGATATAGTTATAAATGCTGATTGAAATTAGCCAACTGGAAAATAATTTTAGGCCAGAGGGTGAACAGATGCTGGTGGTTTAAATTATGTTTGCACTGCATACCAAACATACCCACAGAGGTGAGCACTCCGATGTCTTCTAATATTGGGATGTTGCATTCACACTTCCAAACACAATAAAAACGGAACACAATAACAAAATAAAAATTTCTCCATAACTGCTCCTCTCCATTACATGTTTTTCCCTGCTTGCTTCAACAGTGTTACATACAATTGAGTAGCATTCACAGCTGTATTCACGAGGACTTGATTCCATCGGTTGTATTTTTAAAAGCCAGGGCCCTGGACTGACGAATTAGACATCGGGGTACCGTCTCTGATGTGTGTTCGTGTATCACAAGGTATACAAGTTTTTAATGGGTGTGTGTAGAGCAAACATGGCTGAAGAACCATTACTTCAACTTGTGCATAGGCTGGCCTACCTATTTTTTAAAGTAGCTTATGGAGCTTGTATCGGCACATTAGATATTAGTTGCAGTTGTTCTGCCTCAAAACTCGTAAAGTACAGATTTACGACATTTACTTGCAAAAACTATTTCTGAGAAGAAAAATAAAAAAAATTAAAAAATTAAATGCTTGTTATTTAGGTGGAGCTAAGCCTTTGATGGTAACGTTTACTGATGTAGCCAACCTGTAAAGCAGATACTTCGAGATTATTAATTTCTTAACATACCACTTACTCCAAAATTTTAATCTTATAAAAAAAGCAAACAGAAAAGATAACTATGTGAATAGGTAGGAGATATGGAATTAAAGCCACCATAATAATGCTACATTAAGCAGCTGTGTATAAAATGTACATCGCATGTTTACGACTTTTTGTTGTATATTTCACACTCATTACATGCAGTTCATTTATACCGTAAACTTAGCATATTTCCTAGTGGCTAAAAATCAAGCGTTGTATTTTTTGGAAGTTTAACTGCCAAAAAGGAAAATGTCTAGTTTGACGGCTTAAAATATTAAAAGGTTTTTTAAAAAGCAATGCGTTCATTTACAGCTATTTTCTTATTCCCATTCCTTTTTGTGGTCCACCATAGTCTGTAAAGGATTTCATAAAATCACTGTAGTTCTTGTATTAGTGTAAAATGACCCATCCTCACTTTATTGTTTTTATGACTACGGTAAATGTGTTAATTTGGTCCCCTTCTTTTTGTGAGGACGACCAGACCTACTAGATACACTTGCACACTTACCTTACATTTCAATAGCAATGGCTTTGAAAATATTCACTAGTTGTATCTAGGTCTTACTAGCTCTGACTGGTATTCAATAGCAAACCATGACATAAAACCAAAAATGTTTACCATTCACACATGTTTACTTACGCTATGCAACACGACTAAGAACTTGAATGTCAACTTAAGAGTTTACTAGGCCATTAAAATGTTTGAAACGGGCTTTAAAAAAGGCAAACCTGGAATATCAGAATACAGATCCAGGACATCGAACGGATCACAGGCAACTAGTCACGCCAAAGCCTTGGTCACTAAGGATTCTTACTGTTTGTGATACATTACTATTTTGTAAATGCTGTACTGAGCTGGTTTTGCCGTACCGATATTTGCCGGCCAGAGCCTGATCAGTAAAAATAGGTAGCAGGTGAAAATTAGGAAATATAGTAATTACTCGCCAATCATCAAACAGTACAATCAGGCTAAACATTCATTAGGAAGAAACGAAAGAGATACAAAATACCAAAATGAAATAATGCAGGTGGATGTAGGCATCAAGTTTTTGAAATGACTTGAAATACCAAAATTATTGACAATGAAAGGTGCGTAATAACTTTATTACCTTTTATTCAATAATTTGCCAAAGCAAATGTTATTGAGTCAAAACATTAAACTATAATATACGTCGAATAGCATTTAATTTGACTATTAATAATTTCATGTGTTAATAATGTTACAACTAATAATAAGGATTAGTGTGGTATTTTTCCATCTGTACTGAAAAAGTAAATCTGCAAATTACAAGGTACACAGAACTGTCAATTTGGTATCAGTTCTCGGTATCGTAAAATTTCGGTTAAATATGATAAAAAATAAAAACGTCCACGACAGTCAAATCTGACAGGTGATTGAGCAATAAAACAACTGAAATTTTAAAGAGTATGATATAATTGTATAGTGTATTGATGACTCACACAAATTTTAGGTAAACTTCGAGTCATTTAGCAGAAAAAAAGAGTAGAGGTAATTGGTTCCTGGGCTTATTCACCCAAATGGTAAATAAAAATATCTTTTGTCCTCATTATGGCATTTACGAAGGTTAAGATTAAGAGAATGCCGAAGAGGTCGAATCGTGCCCGAAGTCAGAAGCTGGTACGGCATTATGACCATGATGGAACTGGAAAATGTTAACCAGCTCACCTGACTCTATCAAAGAGATGTGATAAAAAAGAGATTTAGCTGTTTCAAAATTATTAATCCACAACTAAAGCAGCAAGCTTACAAGGGTAGAATATTAGAAGTTCGATTACGCAAATTGTCTGCTGATGTCATCACACTGGTGATGTGTTTGATGCGAGGCAAATAATGATTGTGCTCGGCTCAATAAGCGTGTTTCATAAAGTGATCACTTTTTGACTGATCCGCATGGCAAAAGAAACAGATCAGTACACCCATACCCATTTGTTATGAAATGGTATTGTTTTATAACAAGTGGAAAGAAAACTTTTGAGTACAGTTTAGACGAATAGCAGAAAGTTCTGTCAGTGTGGAGCGTGTGATGAGTCTCAGAAAGCTCTGTCACAGTGTGACTAGCAGAAAGCACAGTGGGAAAGGATAAACAGGACGGAAAGTCAAATCGACTTGAATAATGACAAATCAATACGAAGCAAACCTATTTTCATTGCAGTTTGGGAAAAGATATTAAACAACAAGATTGGAGGTACAATTTAGAAGTGAAGACAGTTTTTTTTTTCAATAGATGGGTCAGTATTGTTTAGTTCTCACAGGTAATGCCAATTTACTTATCGATTTTGGGGTAGCCAGTAAAAGGTGATTATTTGTGGAGTTCAGGGTTTTAAACAAATTTCACTATTTTTGTAGAGCTGGTAAAACTATGATGGATATCACTACAAACGAATACTAACTACACTTGAATTTTGCCTAATTTTCCATTGATGAATTAGGCAGGCCAGCTATATTAATTTACTTTACAATAACGATTAATTCTGCCAATGTTCTAACTAGTGTACAAATTATATTTATTGATTAGCATTATTTTAGTGATATGTAGTGGTAACGATGTTATAGTATTTAAATAAGCTCCCCAAAGCCGTTGCAACATGCACTCAGTACATCAAATTCTAATTTGTTTTGGCATTTAACATTTTAAGGATGTATACATCTACGGTACATAGTAGCTCTCCTTTACTGTGAATTTAAAAATCTATCTTTGCATTAATTTTAATTGTAAGCATTTATAAGTGTTTGGCAGGGAATATGCTAGCAATGCTTGTTTTTTAGTTTTATAGTTTAATATTAAAGCAACATTTAAATGAACCAAAAAGGGAAAAAAACTATTATCTCTGAACAAGATAGAAATCAACTGTTTTGTGGAAAGCAAGACGTACTAATAATCTAACTATTTAAACATCCATTTATGAATGGAGATGAAAAACACTTCAGTAACAATTACGTGACTGAATCAGGAAGTTATACTGCATTCACACGTTGCTAAAAGTTAAGGCAGCTGGTCTGTAAAAACTTTTGTTTAGAAGGTTCCCGAGTCAGTCAGTATGATCGACAGAAACCAATTTTTCCCTACGTAAAAAGCTGCATTATTGGTTCTTATTAGATTCAAGCGACGTTGATTAGGCTCATCTAGAATCAACTGGAGCAAATTCAATATTGAGATTGGGGAAAGACCAGGGCCTCATTTTCAGTTAGACTCAGTAGACCTTACCCTCAACCAGCACGTTCACCCCCTCACCCTGCCAAAAAAAATCCTAGCTAGGCCCACAATGCGGCGACTGGGATTTTACACATGATTTACACTTTGTTCATCAAAGTTTCGGCCCACCTTTTAAGCAATAAAAACAATTACAATTTATTTTAAATTCGAAAATTTAGTTGGGGGGAGGGACACTAATTATGGGGTGCAATACTTTTAAAAGGCGGGTATATTTGTTGATGGGTCTAAAGATGGCAAGACGCTTAATCCGAAGTTCAGCCTTAGGCTAGACTAAGCTAAACCATACGAGTTTACTAGATTAAATCAATGCTTCTTAAGTTTGACTAATGCAAACCAAAAGATCGGATAATATCTCTCCAGTGTCTAACAGATCGAATTTAGCAATCTTGCATCGGAACAGATGCAAGATTGAAATAGCCTAACAACTGAATTCTACACTAGTTGTATTAATGCATTAATTGGCTAAAGAAAATCTTTTTTCAGAAGCCCCATTTAAAGGGTAACGCTAGCATCCTCGGCCAAATGAACAAAAGTTGATGCCTGCAAACCCAGGTAAACCTTGACTGAACTGAGCTCTGCATTGCACTTCCAATTAAGCTCATATTGAGCTAGCTTCAATTACCAAGACGTGCAATTGCATCACATAAAATCTGAGATGCCTATCTCAAGGCAATAACAAGACAGAAGACAAAAAGATTAAAGGGTTTTAGGAGCCTTATACACACCCAGTCATCTGCCCGATGCAGCCAGGAGATGAATCCATCCACAACAAAGAAATTCTTCAACCTAACTCAACACCACTATAGATTAGGGATGGGCAATACTTAATATTGCAATTTCATTGCAATGCCGTGCAATAGTGTTACTTCATTAATCTTCATGTTCCACAATTGGTGCATGTTAGTTACTCAGGAATTATTAAATTCCAAATTTGGGAATGGTAATAACGATGCGAGAACTGAATTTATTCCATTCGAATTTGAAATAACTAAGCCCTACATGCTTCTAATGGCTTGTTGAATTGCTCCTTATAAAACACGGTAAATGCCTTGGAAGGTACTTGCAATTACGAGGCTCAGAAAGGAGATATGCAGGACTAATTTTCATGACTTATTTTCATGATTTAGGCCAACTAAATGTAACATTGTGCAATTCAGCAGCTGGCGTGGTTATATTGCAATAATTGCAAATATCACAACGCAACATATTGCAATTATTGTACGTCTGAAATTGTATTATCGCCATCCCTATGCTTCAGAGCAATCTCTATCTGAATTCACCTAATGTTGCTCAACAAGCACTCTATCCTAAACCATCCATTCCAGCCTTCACGCAAATTGTAACGCATTCTTGTTTATGCAGAATCAAACAATAAGCATTCTTAGTGACCAAGGCCTAAATGACCCGCAACTCTACTTATTTTTTTTAGCCTCAGTAGAGCAGGTAGAAGATCCTATAGTTGATAAAGGGGGGGCGTATCACTCCTATTACGAATTGCAGGTCACATTTTCTTCGTGGCACACTTCCATATAGTTGGGATCCCTCATGATGTCTTTGATCATTTCCTTTAACATAGTGTAGCGCGGGACGATAGGATAAATCTTAGAACCCATATAACCGTGTTTCAACTCGCGCATCAAAGTCCGGATACCCGTGTACTTCTTCAAGAGTCGATAAAGGTCGTTGATAAGTTGTGTATTTTCGGTCTCGACTTCGGCAAAGGAGAGGTCTAGAAAAAGAAAAAGATAATTAGCGAAGTTTCTAATGCACATATCGAATACTTAAAGTACATTTTCTTTAATGCACACTTTGAATAAGTAAGGCGAATTTTCTGTAATGTAAACGTTGAATATTTAAGGCACGTTCTTCTAATGCGCTTTTAATATCTAAGGCACATTTACTCGAATGCTGACATTTAATACCTAGTGCCCATTTTCTCTAATCCACCAGCAGAATATGTGAGCACGATTTTTCTATACGCACACATTGAATGCCTAATGCACACGTTGAATATGTAAGTGACTACTATAGGAGAGGGCCCTAATCACAATTCTAGATAAATTTAGTTTGACAACAGTTTTCTATGTTAAGAAAAGGTGCTGAAAACCAAAAAAAAAAAAAAAATAGTTTTATTAACCTGATGTAAGACAAAATTGCACATGTGGATTTTTTTACCATAATTTTGTCCCAATTTGGCACATATCCGCTATCTTTCGGTAAAACGTTGTTTTCACCAAAAATCGAATCAAAGCTCTTTGAATGTAGAGTACAGTTATGTTGCCAAAATGTAGATTTCTGATGAAGTTTTGGAAATATTACGAAGATGAATGTAGGAAAAGTAATAAACCACTGTTGTTTACTCTCTTAATTTTTTTAAAGCACCTTACGTAATATTGATTTTTGCACATATTGCTTGTTGTAAAACCAAGTATTTAGGATACCTTAGTTCGTGGTCATCTTCATCTTCCTCATAACCGTCATCATTAGCACCTGAATAAGCATTGGCAAAAGTGGCATTGCCTTCATCGTACGCACCCTCATCGCTATCTGCGACATCCTCAGGGTTCACGCTTTCAGAAAGTAAAAGTAGTGCCTGACTGGCAATAAACCATATTGGTTGGAAAATTCCATCAACCTTTTCCCAGCCGTGATTTGCTAATTTAATATTTTCTGTTGGATCACAGAGTTGAGTTTGTTTCCAGAGATATGTTAGATAGTTGCATCATGCCACTAATACCATTCCCAAGACAGGGATTTGGTTTGGTGGAGGGGGGGGGGGATCTGCTGGTGACAGTGCTTAATGCATGGGGGCCAGTGGGCGCCTAAGCACAACATTTAACTGTTCCAAAGCAAGTAATCTGCGCAAACCGGAAACTGTTGGGGCATTCACCGTTTCAGCCCCAAGTGCGCTCCATATTGGAACAACCCATGTGTGACGAAAAAATGTCGACGACATAAAATTGAAAACTGGAAGATTTATGGAGATCAATCCACGTAGAATGGTCTATGTCAAAATAAGATCGAATTCTATTCGGCGTAGTTCCAGCAGCTCAAGACCTATCTTGCTAAGTCAGTTTCCATAGTCGATTTCCCTGAAGCCAGGCAAGTACTTTGTGAACCGACGGTGGACTTTCTCAAAGAGGTTAATGACAAATGCGGAGACCAGACTGGGGTTGCATACTCAAGGATGGGGCGCACAAAAACCTTGAATGCCCAAACATTGTTAGCAATACAGGCTGAAGTGAAGCACCTAGATACGATTGCCGAGCATCGGAAAGCCACCGCACAAATCTTTTGACAGTGAAGTCTCAGACCCCAAGTCTGTGATCTCGATGAAGGACGGCAAAGGCTCATGTTCGAGAAAATACTCGTGGTCAGGTTGATGAAACAAAATTTGGCTTCGTGGTCGTGAAACAGAAGAACTGAAAGGTTAGGCCCTGAATGACAATGAAGGAACCACGGTACACATATGGTAAAATCAAAAATTTTCATCAGTTTATTTCTGCCTCGTGTTCAGGGTTTGGGTTCCCAATATGAAAAGTAAAACATTTAGGTATAGAAATAGGCAGCTGGAACTGTCCAGACCACTACAACACCCTGGATCTGAATTTCCAATTCAGAAGATACGCCTGAACAAAGATTTTCAGCTCCAATCTTTAGATCATCAGCAAACTTAAAACCGAAATACAGTTATTACTCTTGAGGTCATTAATGTAAATAACAGTAATATTTTAAATAATTATTATTTTTTTATGAGTTTAAGAATAATGATATAAAAAACAAGGCTATTTAGGGAGAAATACTTTACGATTAAATATTCTTAAATGGAGAAATGAATACGGTGAAAGAGGAACAAATTATTACATGCTGTCTATTTTCAATAAATCCCCCGAACATATATTGCATTTTAAAAGCTTTAAAAAACTTAAACTGGAACTTAAAATTGGCACATTGAAAGATGAACACTTAACGGATCATTTTGGGCTTCGTTTTCACAACAAGAAATATACCTGGACTTGGATTTTAAAAACACACTTTTATTTTTAAGCTTGCATATTTTAGATTGTGTTTTCTGATTAAATTGTATATACACTCACTTTTAGTAACAGCATTTTGGACTTTTAGATACAAATGTATAATAATGGCATAATAATAGCATGTTTGATGCAGCTGCACGCAGGTCAGGGGAGGACCCTGGAAGGTCGTTTATATAAAATGTAAAGATGGTACACACTAGCACAGTCTTAAACTACGTGCCTTGCTTTAAGTGAACATTATACTAGTATTGTTTCCTTGATTAAATTAATTATTACTGAAATTATCATGAACCATGGCCTATGTTTTTTTCTCCTAAATTTTTCTGCAATTTTGCAACGCTGCGTACTATTAGATTTCGTGTAGGCCATTTTTTTTATTGTTTATAACGGATGTAGCTAAAAGATGTAGACAGGTAAAGTAAATAACACAGAGTCATACAATTTGCTAATTTGATAATTTTTTTTTTATTATCAATAAACCTTTGAAATTAAAATTTTTCAGCCAATAGGATGATTACGATCGTCTGCAGTTAAAGTCGCCATTTTCTGCTGCACAGTAAAAATGCGACAAGGAGTTGTTTCCAAGGCCAACTGGGGTTGAAGCTGCGGTTCCTCGCTCATTAAATGGCCCGTCAGCTTGGTGTTTTCTGGTGTTACGTACCGGCTTCAGAACGAAAGGGGATTGGTATTTCAATTGTTAAAAATTAAATTTTACTCCGCTATCTGTTATTCTTTAAATGACAGGAAGAATAGTATTAAAATTGCGAGATCCGGCACCTAGTAACGGTTTCTATAACATACACTTCGTTCAAATACCAATTCCCCTTGTTTCTTAGGCCATACGGTACTGGACACTGTCCGGTGGACAGTCCTGGCGTGACTTCCACTAACTGATACCGGAAAACCTTCAACTTTTCCGGTATCATTTAGTAGAAGTCACGTGAGCGAGGAAAGCAGCTTCAGTGAGCAAGGAATGCAGTTTCAATTCCAGATTTGTGAATATTGGTCGTCTACTCGTATGGGTGACGTAGGCATGCTGTTGTGCTGTAACGTTAATGTGTTGCAGGGAATACACCACTGAAAAATAAGAAAAAAGCAAACGACAATCGCCCACAGTTGGCAGACGCCATTTTTTTACTGCAGAGTGCTTTTCTCGCTATGCACTAATCTGCCCAAGTTGTTAATTTTCGTCGTCTACCAGTAGTGACATACGTGTGACGAACGCATGCAGCGAAATGCTGCGGTACTTCACCACTGTAAGGAAAAGAAACGTGCAAACGACAATTGTCCAAAGTTGGCAGTCTCCGCTTTTGTTGCTGTACGGTGCACTTCTTTCTGTGTAATAATCCGCCAAATGTGTTATTTCTTTTGGTCGTCGAGCAGTGGTGATGTACGCATGACTCAGATATACAGCAAACTGTTGTAGGTACTAGTAAGGAAAAGAATGAGATATTCGGAAATATTTGATTAAAAAAAGTCAAATCATCATTTTTGCCTTTTTCGCCGTTCCACCCAGTGCCATGCAATGTTAAACTTGAAGGCCCTTGAGGCACTTTTAAGATATGAACTCAAGAGTGATGAAATTTTTTGTGTATGATAGTAATGCCCAAGAGCTACTTTTTCACAAAAATAAAAAAAGGTTTCTTCACTCCACCCTAATGCGGCCACGTCCAACCAATTCGCTTACCTGCCGAAAATTAATTTTGTTACCGTATGTATTTACAGCGTTAAATAAATACAGACGCAAACCTATTTACGTTGCAAACCTTTCGGACTTAGGTTTGCATTTTTAAGTTTGCATCTTCATTTATTTATCGCTTTTTCGGCCCATTTGACTTTCCGTCCAGTTTATTATTTACAGTGTTTTGTGTCTATTTATTAATTCAGGAATGCACAGCCGTTTTCGTGTTCCTATTAGTATTCGTAAACGTATTCGTATTTCAGAGCTGACCCGAATACTTTCATCTGGAAGGCTTAATAATTCGATGTAATCTTTAAACCTGTTGGTGTTGGGTTTAATGTGGAGCTTCAGCAAACACACATAAACCGTGGTCAGTGCACAAACCACATTAAACCCAATACCAACAGGTTTAAAGATTACGTCGAATTATTCAACAAATTTCAAGTTGACAAATTCCGACACCAAACCCATACAAATACTGGATTCGCCTCATAACTGACACTTCGTTTGGTGCTAGCTACAAGGCACACATCGAAGTCCCCTTCCAGTTTTAAAATTTTTAATTTTTGTTTACGGTTTTCTCCGTTTTAAGACGTCCTAGCAAATAAATTCTGCCTTGTGAAAATGGCCTTTTTACTTGCAATAGAGCAGCGTCCAGTGACGTCATATTGGCTACGAGACACCATTTGAAGGTAATAGCTACAAGGTGCACTAGATTAAAATGTAACGGAAAACAAGTGCTCTTCTAGTCAAGACAGTGCTTTGAGAGCGGATTTCTTAGGATTAAAAGAACGTTGTTTTCTCCAACAACAAAAATCACGCGTTATGGGCTTAAGAAATCCAGTCTAATAGCATTGGCTTCAATAAGACGATCTTCTTTTCTCCCTCCAGTGCTCCTTGCAGCTAACCCAGTTACTGGCTCCACCATAGAGTTACACACAATAATACTGCGTTGTGTCACCTGCCCTATTGACTCATGGCTTTCTTGTGTGCCTTTATAATTTGTTTTTATTGGCAACTCTTGGTAATGGCTCTGAGATCAGATGAGCCAAAACGTCGAGTTTTTTATGTGTGACTTTTTAAGTTTTTACGTTGCAACATTTTCACTCCCTTTTTAGACACGGCTTCTTTTATTACGTTCTGATTTCTCCGACTTTTCCTAGCAAATATTTTTTCTGAAATTTTCCATTATTTCATCATACGGAAGTTCTATGATTTACCAAACAAATTTAATTCCATCACAAGGTTTTAACCCACCTGACCTTAACGATTTGAAAAAAAAAAAAAAAAAAAATTGCACACACACACACACATACACACGAAAAGCCTTTTCACGCGAACCACCTCCGTTGGGTAAATTTGAAAAGCCACAAGACCTAAGTGGATTTCAAACATTATTTACAGAATAATTTGTGCTTTGCTTGCGCCAAATCGAGTGACAATGCGCATATTTAGCGAGAGTTCCTTAAAAATTAACGGTAAGTGCGCAGCAGCGTTTGCTGAATTGACGCCGAAACACTCTTCGTTAATGTTTAATTTTAGTCGTTCCACAAACCCACCGGGGGATTTCAATCGATTTTTCTCGCGGAGTGTTGGTAATGTCCTCGAGAAAACCACCAGGAAAACTGCGAAAGTTAAGGAAAAAGTTAAAGTTGTGGTTAGAAACATAACACGTAATGATGAGAAGAGGAAAAAATAATGATTTTGCTTAAAGTTAACTTAAATTGTGATGCTTGATATTCCATTACACTTGACTATCTAGCTGTTTACAAACGAATGACGAGTTTTTCAGAAGCCAACTGATGTGTATTAAAATACTGAACTCTGAATACTGAATTTAAATTTTGAATTTGTAAACTGATTTTAAAAATGTGTCGTATGTTGTGGGCCGTGTAGAGATGAATAGACGTAACCTAGAGATGAAGAAGACAGGAAAAACGGAATCATGAACTAAACTCATTTAATTCATAGGCCGTGGTGTAAACCACGACTGGTTTATCCAAGTGTCACCTTGACAGTAGTTAATAGAAGAATGCACAACAATAATTGCATGCAACAATACATCAAGTATCAACATATAACGATACTGGTTAATATATCGACAGAACAATGTCCCAACATTTTCCGCTTATAACCAGTTTAGTCATATTAAAAATATTACACGATAATTGCACCATAATTTCATTCACGTTTCACATTAAAATATTAAAAAAGCTTCAATAAATAAAACAGAAAATGTCAAATTTATAATGGTAGTTCATCTGAACATGATCACCATTTAACACTACTCACGAAACGTTACAGGTAGTGGTTAAGTAGTAGATATCCGTGAGCCGTAGACGATTTAACAGTTATAATTGCGAGCGAGCGAGAAACGTCTAGTCCACTATCGAGGGGGTGGAGGGAAAAGCCCACTCGTGTTTCCCTCCAGCCCCGAGATAGTGGACTAGCCGTTCGAGCTCAAGAGCAATTATAACCGTTAAATCGACTACGGCTCACGGATATGTATTTTAATGCTAAGGTGTGACGTCGAGCCAACATATCTAGTTATTTGAGATTAAAAAAAAAAAATTATTTGAAAATTTTATTTGTGAAACGTGACGTAAATTCCTGAACTCAAACTTCCGGTTTAAACTTCCTGTCTGCGAAGTCTCACGTACGCGAGGACGTCCCTATATCTAGTCCCAGTCACCGACGTTTGTGTTTAAGGTAAAACCGTATTTTTTCTACTTTATTAGTTTAAATAATATATTGCATATAAAATGCGCTATTCGCTTGAGTCTCGTAGGTTTTTAGGTGTGTTGTAGAAGGTGTTATTAGGCTAGTTTTCGTACCGTCGGAACGAAAGGTTGTCGGATTTGGCTTGGACCATGCATTCATGGATGGGGGTGGGGAGGGGGCTAGCATCGTACGCGAGGATTTATTTTTTATTTTTCGTGTTAGTGCGGAAAATGTCGCCAGGTTTCAAATGTGCTGTTTGCTTGAGTATCGTAATTTTTTTAGGTGTATTTAGGTGTGTTTACAAGTGTCGGTAGCCTAGCTTTAGTACTGTCGGAGCGAAAGGTTGGCGGATTGGGCCATTCCTCCATGGGGGGGGTCCTAGCATAGTAGCCTACGCGACGGTTTTTTTTTTCGTGTTAGTACGATAAATGTCGCAGGTTGCAAATGTGCTTATTTATGTTGGTTGAATTTGTGTTGTGTACGTCAGTTTTGCAAAGTATGTCACATGGTAGAACAGTGGTTGTGTAGAGTGCGGAAAAAGTGTTAGATTATCAAAAAAGGTGTGGGTTATCAAAATTAACCCACGGTTACGTGTGTGGGTTTTCAGATTAACCGTATATAACGGCTACACTTTTAGCATTGGGATGTGTTGGCGTGACGTCACCACCGTGCATTAATCACATATAAACGGCCATCATCACACACACACACACACACACACACACAAAAAAAACAGTTTAAGGTTTAGTAATGAACCCAAACAAAGACGTAAACGCACAATTTTGAAATTCTTAGACCTGTCATGTTCTTGGCAAGGGGATCCACTGGCGTCTCCACACTAGGACGAAATAGCAGTTGACAATTTTTATCTACCTCCCCACACAAAATCCACTTTAGGTGGGAGATGACGGGAGAGTGCACTTCCTCCATTCGTGATGAGATCGATACCCACCCTCGAATCAGTATCAAGTGGTATTGCACAAAACAACATCCAAAGGACGTTCTTTGAGTAATCCACGAAAACTGATATGTTCTTTCATCACACCATCCATTACATTAACGTCTGCTTCACCGATGGAATATGTGCAAACTTGACCACACTAAAGGAACAGTTCCAATGTTTATTAAAACTCCCATAATGGAAAGATGCTAATTTCAGCTGAAACATATTCTGAGTCGCCTTATTCACTAAATTTGAATTGAAAGAATAAAACCACTAAAAGTAGTCAACGTTTTAAAAAGCCAGAAGGTGCTCATTTATACAGTAAAATGCGAAGTTTCGGGATTTTTTGTCAAGCCAAAAATATTTTATAGCATAAGCTACAAGTCACAAGATACACTTTAATGGTTTCCCATTTTAAAGAAAAGCAAGCCGGAGCAGTAAAAGTTAAAAAGGTAAAAAGCGAATCCCAGTCACCGCAAAAGTTGAGTCTGGGATGACCTCTCTCTAACGAAGTAGGGACGAAGTGATTCATGGAGTGGAGGGGGTGGCTATTATGTGGGATGGCCATGGTGGGGATAAATCTGTGATTCCAAATTTGTGAAGGATTAGTACGTATTCCGAAAGCTGTTTATTATTAGGCATCAAATGATTGTGGACTGGTGGTCGATATGTTCGGATGCAAAGGGTTTCTAAGTTAAGACGTGCATCAAAATTCACTAAACACAAATCACATAGGGAACATGTGAGTTCCTTAGTATTCCTCTTGTCCAAGGGAACATACCATCATCTTGATAGAAAATTTATTCCCTTTCTCCTGCTAACCTCATTAATTTCAAAAGAAGTATTTACATTGTCTAAAGCTTTATTTACATTGTATTGTTAAAAGGCTTATGGAGCTCCTACACCCACGAATTGCTTTGCTAAGACGGGGGACTGAGCGGGCTTCGGGGGGGGGGGGGGGAGGGATGGGCAGTGTAGTAAAACTTTTCCTTTTAAGTGTTGAAGTAAATTTTTTAAAAATCTATACTAAAAGAATCAATGCAAAAAACTTCAGTTTCTGCATTTCATTTATAAATAAATCAATTTTGTGTAAGTTCAGCCTCTATAATTCTATGCTTTTCAGACAGGGAGGTGGGGGAAGGGAGAGGGGTGGGGGTTACACGACTTTCCCCAAGTTGCGAAGGTGCGAAGTTTGAAAATAAAAGTGCCCCTAATATTCGCAATTAGGTGACCTTAAGGCAAAAAAGCAACCTTAAGGTCCCGAAATTCAGGGCAAAACCGTTCCTTAGGTTTCTGGATCGAAGGAAAAAGAAATGAAATCAGAGCATGTTGCTTTGAAACGTAGATGCTTTTCCCCAATAATACCTTTAGTTGTTTTGGATAAAACTGATTAATAGGTTTCACGATTTTATCAGCTTCATTGGTGCATTTTTTTTAAACATGTTCTTCCTGTAGCAGAAATTTGAACATGTCATGGTGTTGTTTAAGAATTTGATAGATTTTTCCGAGTAATACCATTAGTCGTTCGGGACCATACGGAGTAAAAGGATTCACTGTTTTTCACTTTTCAACGGTACGTTTACAAAAAAATAAAACACTGCGTGCTTTTTTCTGAACACGGGTGGTGAATAGCATAATTTTTAGGTTCATGTTCCGTTTTCTCTAAACCTATTTGAGAGAATGTTATGATGTTTTTGCAAAAGTGTTCACATCAGGGCTTCATTTGGGTCGGAATGATACGAAACCCAAAAACTAAAACTGTAAAAACTTAAATGTAAATTAAGATATTTTCGTAGGTCTGAATTAGGTAATGGTTATTTTAGACATTAGACACGCAATGCTACAAATGAACAACTGCGACTTAGCAAGTACACAAAAACCCACAAAGGTAATGGAGGCCCATACAATTTTAGTCATTGAAAGTTATGTCAGAGCAAAAATGGCTGTTTACCAAGTTTGTGGCCCGAATCGTGATCTTTCATGCTTAACTGCCAACCACAAAGACAAAGGCAGTGGTGGCACCCTAGGGAGGGGTTACAAGCATCAATTTGGTGTCGTCATTTTCAGACCCTGCAACACGAAACACAGTTTTTATGCTTTTGTGATTTCACTTGGATAAATGAAGCTAACCATTACCCGGCTTTGAAATATACAGTTCCATTTGGGGGTACCGGGAGCTGCGAGCACTGGGGCATCAGATTTCATAGGCGTCTTAGTCCCGGCTGTACATCTCTGGCTTCTTACAGACCCAGGTTCGATCCTGGTGAAGGAAAGTGCATATGTATGGGTTTTTCTCCGGTTGCTTCCCACCTGTTGCACGAGGGTTTCCTCCGGGTACTCCGGTTACCTCCCTCATGCAGCACAAAGACCAACTGTCCTGATGGTGGAGCTTCCATTTAAGAACTGCGGCTTGGGCCTTCAAAAACCTCTAAGCTTACTGACCGACACATTCTATCCTATTCTATCTCCTCACGAAAGCGCACAGCACTTTGTGTGTTTTATATCGGTTTATTGCAATTAAAAAAAGGTTCTGAAAATTGAATTTTTAAATATTTTATGGCACGAAACTGTTGAATGAGTTGTTTTATGGGTCTTAGGTAGTTTGTCGCGCTCCCAGCTGGCCAAAAGGCGAAGGGGACAATTTTGCTAGGTAATTCCAGTCGGAACTTCTTAGGATAATTTGTATGCCATAATCGACGTGAGCAGGAGGCATCACAGGGCCCTTTCCTTCCCGAAACCACCAGGAGTGGCTGAGTAATGTCAAGGTCGACCCTTGGACCTCTTGCATGTGAGGCAGTCGTGCTAAACATCAGACTATCTTGCTGTACATGTAGGGTTGCGAGGATCTTAAAGCAACCCGTTCCCCAACATTATATACCCCCTAGCTGCATTCTCAATCCCAATCCCGACTTTCAGTTTTTTTGCCCTCCCCCCAAACCAACTTCGTGGATACGCCATTGTACCAAGATAACCCAGGTTTGAATAAATTCTACGCGAATGCTTTGTTTTAAAACGACGAGAAGACAATGCGTAAAGGAATCACTCGAGCTAGATTGATCAACTTTTTCCCCAATAAAAAAAAAATGTTTGTCGTTGGACAGCGATGAAAGCCAGTTTTAACCCTTTAAGGAATACATGTACTTCATGACTTTATTTTTTTACGTACTAAGTAATAGTTATTGGTTAAAACTATTGGTTATCGATTTTTAAACCACGGCTGCGATGATTTGCATGTCGAGCGGCCAAATCATTGCAGCCGTGGTTTAAAAATCGATAACCAATAGTTCTTAATAAAATAACATTATATCACGGTTGGGACGTCAAGCTAACTCGTATTTAATTAAAACGTGATTGTGTTTCGTGAAAAATTTCTCAAGAAGACTAAAGGTCATTCCATTTTAGTTTACTGAGGGTGGAGTGGTTGGTAAAACGACGAGTCGTTTGCGTCCGTTTGTGGGGGAGTGGGCAGGAAGGATACGTTACGCAGCGTCGTTTCGCCGTATTTCACGCTAGCCAGGTCGCTATTTTTTTCGAAGGTTTTCGGAGTGATAGAACTTCGATAAAAGGCTACGGGGATAGAATGACATTCTGGGAAGGTATGTAATTCATTTTGAGCGTTTGTAGTTTGAGAATTGTTTAAAAACTAGGTAATAGGGTAGCGGTATGAATGAAGGTAATTGCATTTTAGTTTGTGGAGGGAAGGGGGGGGGGTAACGCAGCGTGAATGGCTTAGATATTGGCCAGACGTATAAGAGTTTGCAGGGATGGGATTTAATTCCTTTTTAAGTAATAAGTTTTGGGCGTTTTTATTGCGTTACGTTTTTTTTTCACGATGTTTTTGGTCGTTGGTGTGTGTTCCCGGTCGCGTGATCCGTAAGTGTCAAAAGTGTGGGTTATTGGTAAAAGTGTGAGATAACTTGATAACCCACACTTTTTTCGATGACGCACACGCCCGGTGTTGGTTAACGGGATTTAACCAACGGAAATTTAGCATGGCGTTGAGTTAGCATGATGTCACAGCCATGGTATAATGTCAGATAAGTCAGTTGCTGGATTCAAACTGACATTCACTTGGTTTGAAGATGAGGACGTTAACCACTGTTGCTGCTCACTTTCCGCAGGGTTCCCCGGGACCCATCACAAAGCTTGCGGGGTGCCGTGTGACCTAATTTCTGCCCCATCACAACGTATATGTTGTTTTTAATCCACACAAACCTGCAAAAGAAGGGTTAAGCTGGGCTAAGAAAAACACAAAATTTTTAATTCTCACTCCTTCCTCCTTTCACCAAAAACGATCATAAAACTGAGTTTACGGTCTTTTAATTTTATTTAAAAAAAAATTATTCATGTGCTGATAAAACTAATTCATGAACCAAAATAACTTTTTTATCTTTGGTTCTAGGCTTAGCCTAGCATATTTTTGATATGGAAACGTTGATAATCCTGTTTGAAGTGCTGACTGATCCATCCTAGCTTTCCATTTAAAGATCAGTGCTTCTGTAGTTTGGCGGGGCTGCAACACTTTCAAAACTTTTTTTTTTTTCTTCTTTTCTGTATTACAAGATTTTGAATTATTGCGATAGAACTGATTTTTTTTAGGATGTAATATCAACGTGTGGTATGAAAAACTATTTATTGGAAAATATTTCCTTTAAACATATGCAGTTAAGAGAAAAGAATAATTACTTAAATTTGATTTTTTATTTGTTGAACTATGATGTAATTCCTTTATCTTTTAGAGTAAATTGTTCGATAGACCACAATATTTTCGTTCAATCGTTAACATCATTCTTTCCGTCTTTGCAGTTAATAAACAATTTTTGGGAGGTCTCTAAAGGCTTCATTATTAATCAAACAACATCATTTATTTAGGGTTGGTACCCTTGGGTCCAGAAAACTATTCTATTGATTAACCTATGCTAGTTTCAAATTGGCGATGACGCTACATTTCTGATGTTTATAATAAATTTGTGGCTTTAGTGAATACTAGCTGATCCCGGCGTAACATATGCCGTTCTAGCAAACAGTCACCTCCTCACGCCCTCCACTGCAACCTACCCCCTCCCCTCCCCGCCCTGGAATGCAAAGCCTGCTTGCCTGCTCGTTTCTGGCCGGACGTTATGATCCCTCATCATCATTGTCTGCTCATACCTAAATCCGATATCGTTTGAGTCGATACCTAATAATCCGTGACAATATGACAAAGAATTTCTCCTGACGAAACAATTTCCCAGTCACTTCTGAACTCGTAATATTGATTGTTTTCGTTGCGAGACGGCAGGGCTAAAATCGCCACCATGTTCAAATTTCAGATGATTTCTAGCTTCTAGCTGCAAGAATTCAAAAGCAAGTTGGTGCATAAATCCCCCCTAAAGATCAGTGACGATTTTTTTTTTTAACTTTACATCCCCAAAGAAGCTAAATAAAATATTGAAGCGGATTGGGATTTTGACAGACGTACACAAATTAATCAGACGTCACGAATCACACATCATCAGTCAGACAATAATGAAATCATTATAATCCCTAAAATCACGCGTCATATCTTACAAAGGACAAAGGCGTCGTTGCCATGGTAACAACACTACCTGGATTCGCTAAATTCGACATCGTTTGAGTAAATGTTTGCAGTCTTATAATTCGCGACAATAAGAAAGAATTCCTCCCAGCGAAATAATTTTTCCAGTCGCTCTGAACTCACATTATTGACTGATTTAGTTGCGAGTCGGCAGAGCTAGAACCGCCGCCATGTTGGAATTTCAGATGATTTCTAGCTTCTAGCTGCGAGAATGCAAAGGTGAGTCGTTGCTAACGGCGCCCTAATCCTTAACCGCTAGTTGGTGGCTAGATGGAACCGTAGAGCAATAACCCCACTTCGTTGCAGGTGGAGCATATTCCTACGGAATGCAACAATCAGTAGCGCTACACTCACGAAGGCACAAGCAAACGGAAAGAAACGCGTGTTGTTACTACGGTGGCTCGTTAAACGAACAACAATTTTTTTACTACACGCACAAAACTTTCATGAAACCTGCACTTCGGCGTTCCATCATCGGATAAGACACACTACAACCTAGGACGACATATGGTAGACTGCACCAGCGCCAGTGGCCATTTTATGCCGGTTTCATACAAGTTTTGTACGCGTAGAAAAATGTTGCTGTTTGCCCCAATAAGCCACCGTAATTTGCGACGCGCAGCTTAAAAATCGCCGGCAAACAACAATAAGGAGAGAGTATTTCGTGAAGTTAAATTGTCCTTGCTAATATTTGCCACACACAGTTTGTAACCATACTACGAATTGTAGTTTGCGACAGCATAATGTGTATTTTCTGGCATCTTTCAACTCCATTGTGCTTAAGCTACGGCGCCATGTTATCTATACTTCTCAGGTCCTTAATAAGGCGGTCCTGCGGTCCTGTGTGGACACGTTGCGACCACAGATTAGAGAGTAAGTTTACTTACTCTCTAATCTGTGGTTGTGACTGTAGGAGTTACTACCCCCTGAAGTAACGATGTCTTTGGAAAATATTGTCTGGAAATTATGTAACGTCGGGAAAGTGTTGTAAATAATATTTTAAGGCTGTTCCTGCAAATATTAAATTTAATATTTGATATTAAATGATCAATTGGTAAATATTGTCCCAGGCCTGGGTGTCAGCCATTCAGTAGAATGGAGCCCCAAACAAGCAGATGTTTCTGCTATTTCGCTTGCTGAAACCGTATTCGTTTCGCACTTGTCAAATATTAAATGGTTCACCAACGAAGTATCTTAAGAATCAACCGACGATACCTCTGTTGTCCCTTTAATAAGTAATCTTTTCAGCAGGGATGCACCATATTTTACACAATTATTCGTGTGGGATTGTTAATCTTAGTGCATTTATTCACTTGCTCCATGCAAGCTTTAACGATATCACAGGTAATAGATGATGCCACAGATGATTCTGCAGGAATTGCAGAGATTCTGTTGGTGAGCATCCTGCTTTAAGACGTTACGAAGTTACGTTTGTTCTTCCCAAGGTTCCTGCAATAAACCATTTTCGAAATTCTCCACCGAACCATCTCCGCATCCCGTCCAAATGTTCCTTTATCCAGATGGCGCTTCGTCCGGCCTCGTAAATATAAATAAACCCAATTAGCCACAGCATTTGTCTCATTACTTCGCAACAGATTTAGCTTTTAATGAAAATTTATTGGTGGGGCTTCAGCTTATTAAAGTCGAGCTACACGTTTTAGAGTGAAAAATATAGCAAAAATAAAGATGAAGCCCAAGAAAAGTTTTGGTGGAAAGGAAAATTAATTTGAACAAATGTTTAATGAGAAACTGCGATGTCTGTATGTTAAGGGACTTACCCTGTCAACTTTTTTGCGTATGCGAAAAACAGATCTTATAACGTTTACATACGTTTGAATGAATGCAGCCGCCCGATCATAGCAGAGCCCGGATAAAAAGCCACGATTACTCATCAAGGAACGCAAAAGCGTCCTTAAATAAACCTCAACATGAACTTCTATGTAAAACGTACGTAACGATGTCCTATAGTATCCCCCAGAATTTGTATAGACCGACAAAGTACGGTATTTGTGATTGTATCTTAACTATTTCGTAGCATTATAATAATATTTTTAGTGACAACAGTCGAACCATTTGGTGTATACCGCATGGCCAATATTTGTTGTTGTTGGGACGCTTTGCCTCACCTGGAGATCGAACCAATGAACCGATTTTCAATTTTTATAGCTTAACCCTCTACTGTATGAATTAACCTTGTAGCTTTCTTTTTAACCTGAATTAACCCTCTACTGTATGAATTAACCTGG